>BQNB010186740.1:0-12101 GCA_026074375.1 Tanacetum coccineum
GTGATAAGTAAATAAAAATAAGAAGTATTGATAAGTGACTAAATATAACCACACATTTGAGATGCGACTACTAGATTTAGATGCATTTTTTTTCATGGGGCAATTTCATATTTCCCTCTCTTTTCACCATTAATTTCATATTTACCCAAACATGCATCAAAAGTGTGGTACATCATGCATTCAAATGTTGTAATTTGGGTATATATGAAAATATTGGTGAAAAGAGGAGGGGGATATAAAATTAATCATTTTTTCATTTACATGAAAGACATCTAATTAAAAGCTATAAAATACATTATGATGCATCTAATTAAATAATAAAGATGCATCTTATTTGAATTAGTTTATCTCGAATATACGATTATAGTTACTTGGCACCCCCCTTATTTTAATTTAAACACAAACATTTTGAAAACAAAATTCATACAACTATACAATCAAGTAGTTACATTGCGTTTCAAATTTTATTTTTAAAAAAGAGATTAGAAGTGGGAAAAAACAAATAAATTCGTGTTCTATAAATTTTATACATTCGTATTTCTTGAGTTGCCTTTAATTTCATTACTCTATATCAAAGAGTTTAAACAAAAAATAGCAATACTTTACTAGGTCAAATCAAGAAGATAATGACGTTTTAACTTTTAATTTAAAAGACTAATATTAAACTTTTGTCACATCAGTGAGGTTAAGTTACGTTTTGTATCAAGGTGTGGTGTTTTTTTTTTGAACTGCAGGGATTATTTAATTATATTGTTAATCCGTGACCTATATAAATGTTCATTACAAGCTTCACCTAATTAGATGTCTGAAATTTAAATAAGTTATTACGTGACTTTCATCCTAACAAGTTCACACGACACCGTAAGGTATGACGTGCAAAGTAAGGGCGGAGCTAGTACGGTGACAACCCTAAGCAGCTCAAGTTTCCTTTATAATGATCGAATTCAAAAATTCCGTTACTATTTTATAATGAAGTAGCTAGCTAGCCCGTAACATTAAATATTGGCTTCGCAAGAATTAAACCATCTATTAAGGGTCAAACATTTATAAGCTCATTGATCCGGGCACAGGCCGTCCAATTGATTTGGGTGGCCCGGTGTGCAACTACGAATGAGGCCTCGTAAATTACGAAAAGCTTAACTATTATGAAAAACGTATAACATTGTTGTCAAACGTCTATACTACTATGTTCACGTGATGGAATATTAAACTTTTGTCACATCAGTGAGGTTAAGTTACGTTTTGTATCAACGTGTGGTGTTTTTTTTTGAACTGCAGGGATTATTTAATAATATTGTTAATCCGTGACCTATATAAATGTTCATTACAAGCTTCACCTAATTAGATGTCTGAAATTTAAATAAGTTGTTACGTGACTTTCATCCTAACAAGTTCACACGACACGGTAAGGTATGACGTGCAAAGTAAGGGCGGAGCTAGTACGGTGACAACCCTAAGAAGCTCAAGTTTCCTTTATAATGATCGAATACAAAAATTCCGTTACTATTTTATAATGAAGTAGCTAGCTAGCCCGTAACATTAAATATTGGCTTTGCAAGAATTAAACCATCTATTAAGGGTCAAACGTTTATAAGCTCATTGATCCGGGCACAGGCCGTCCAATTGATTTGGGTGGTCCGGTGCGCAACTACGAATGAGGCCTCGTAAATCACGAAAAGCTTAACTATTATGAAAAACGTATAACATTGTTGTCAAACGTCTATACTACTATGTTCACGTGATGGATCAGCTCGTGATCATCTACTAGCTCAAATGCACACTTAGTGATTATACTATATTAACGATGTACAGAAAGAGGAAAATGAATGAACATTAGTTATAAGCTCAACAAGAGTGGCAGTTTTTCAGCAAATTTACAGAAAAATAAGTATATAATAATCCTGCTTACAAGGTAGTAGTATTTTTCTCTCTTCTTCGTGAGAAAATAAGAAACAATCAAACAAAAGATGTTCATTCATCTTTACAGTAAACGAGGTAAATCAGATAATTACACTCGTATATATCCAAAATCCGCCCAAAATGCTGCTGCCTAAAACATTTTGTCTAGTCATCATCCTTGAACTCTCTGGCAATGCAAATTACAAATTCAGTGAGTTATAATTAGAGGTGAAAATTGTGCATGTTTGTGTTGGAAAATATTAAAGAATCATGTTTAATGCAGTTCAAAACCGGATCCATGTTTTTGAGCTTTGCAGAAACTGTATTATCACCAAAAAAATACAACTTTTTTATTACAAGTAATCCGATTCAAGTTTTAATGGTTTGTTATGCATTTTATACACTTTGGTCAAAACTCCACAATTTGACCCATTTGATCCGCTTTATTTTTGGTTCAAGTCTTTTGCTTAACAAAGTTGACCCATTAGTGGTAAAATATAACCCAAATAGACCCAGTTATTGGTAAATGGTCAAAATGCAATCACAGGTTAAGTTACAAGGGTGTTTGTTTCGGCTTATATAGCCGGCATGGCTTATTTGGTTTTGGGCTTATGTTTCATAAGCTCACTTTTTGTGGCTTATTTGAAACTTTTCGGCTTATATAAGTTCTTAAGTCGACAAACTAATAATGAATATCCATATAGTTCTGCGGTCAAGGCTTATCGAGGTGAATCCATGCTTTGACATGTGGTGCACGTTAAACCACCAGCACCATCACAGTTTATGCATCTTGACACTTCTGTTTCACCGCCTCCAAGCTCAACTGTTACTGTACCACTTCCTGTGCAAAATCTGCACGATTCTGGAAAAAAAGGAATTTTATTATCTTTCCAAATTAGTACATTACATACACGAGAACAACTTAAAATTAACTCCTGTATATTCACTAGAAGACTACCATTTTCGTATATATGTTCCTATCTGAGATCATCTATTTTTGCTTTCTAATGACTGCATGAAAATATAATTTCTACAATGTGATGACAACTACATACAAGTAATTTTGCTTCACATGTATACCATATTCACAGATAGACCATCAACTTTTTGGGGAGGGGGGATGAGAGTTACTTACGTGCGCCGGTTCCATTGCAGGGGAAGCATGGCTGCGTGTTATCACGTTTAGACTGCAATACATACATTGCTGTTAGTAAATGCAATTCCAATACATCTAAAAACAATCGGTCAAATTACAAGGATGCTAGACAAGCAATAAAACTTTGGTCTGTAGCTTTAGACATATTAATGTACTACCACACACACAATGTAGCGAAGAATCCCCCATGTAACCGGCTTATAATGATCAGTAGTATTGTACAGCCTAGACTATATGGGCACGACCAATATATTATTTGACAGGCTAGACTAAATTCAAGGGGCTCTAAAGTGAAGACCTAAATGTTCTCTGATTATCGGACAAATGTTTCTCAAAGTCGTATATCTTAAAATTTCTGGGACATTTTCATTAAGCAAGCACATTTTAACTTGACTCTAATAGGCAAAAAAGAGAGAACTGAAAAGAAAGAAGTAGTCGTATCAGAAAACATACAGCATTATCAATCTGAGATTCGTAGAAAATCGGCACACCAATCCCAAAAGCAACACTAACAACTCCAACAGCCACAGCAACCACCTACCAACAACAATACAAACTTATCAAAACATAAACCTTAGCCAATAAAACACAAACCACTTACTTAAAAAAAACATTTCCAAACCGTGTTTTGATCAAGTTCAGCTCTGATAAGATGAGGATAACGACGTTGTTGTTTTGTTGAGGATTTTAATGAAACATGTTACGCGATTAGTTAGGTTGGTTTTTATGGCGGGTGATGGCTCACCATTATGGTGACCATCACACGCCACCACATGATGTGATTTAGTAAATGTTGACGTGACACTTACGGGTTTGATCTCTACGTGAACTTATTCTTGTTTATTATTACAGAAATGATTTGTACATTATGGAATTTAGTTGATATGTCATTAATTCAAATAAGACAATATATGTTTTTCAAATAGTTGATGTATCCCTAAAGTAAATTTAATGGTGTACAAATCATTTCTTATTTTTATTTTTTCGATTTGAAGTGATCTATAAGGTAACCTTAGGAAGGTTGTTACCACATGCGAGAGGTCTCGGGTTCGAGCCTCACCGTGGGGTTTTCCTTCAGGAGCGAAAAAGGAGTGGAGTTTATCCTCTAAGGCGAATGTTTGAGTCTTGCATACTGCCCAATTGGATGTCATTGTGAGCACGAATCACTAACAACTAACTTGCCGTTCTAAAAAAAAAAACAGTTTGGTATATATGGTAATGGTATTTGGTCACTTAACTGTAGTTGTAAAGAATAAAGTTTACTGGAGTTTCAACCATTTCAACATTTTTGGATTTACTATGTTCATAGAATCGTTCCTCTTCTTTCCTCTCGTGGATTGAACTCGAATTGCATCCAGATCCTCATTGCTGATAAAGATCTGCAAAACCGTATCAAGGATGGGGGTCATGAATGTGTTACCGTGATGACGAAAGACTTGATGGAAGTATGCATCGTTGACTAGTAGTGAAGCGAACAAGAATATGCAAATTTGGTAGACTGCAGATATAAAACTGGGGGAAGCTGTGACTATAACAGCGAACCTTTTGAGTCAAAAGGGGAGCTCAAGTCAACAAGAACAAGGTCAAAGAACCATCAAAGGAAACATTATTTCACCTCTATCTTGCAAGTCCACCATGTTTGCATGTGCTGTTACCATATCAATTACATCTTTTTCATAAAACTAATAATATTAACCTAACAATTGTCAATTGCTAGTCTATAGCTTTTAATAGAGCTACCTTGTATGTTATATGTCCCAAAACAAATCACAATGGCCTCAAAAATGGTTGGTTGTCCCATGGATGTTCTACGATTATACTTTCATGGGTTTCAAACTATTCACAAATGTCGCACTCTTATCAAAACCTTGGAGTAACAGAATCCGAACCGCTTCAATGCCGGTTTGAAATGTGAAATCAAGCTGCAAAACAGACACAATCAATCATCAGGTCATCTAGAGGATGTTTAGTATAGGTCCATGATGTTTATAGCATATTGCGATAAGCAATCTGGAGTGTTTGGATGATTCCTGCTTATTTTAAAAATAACTAGAAGGTTTCAATAAGCAATCCCAAACATCCTCCTATTCTTTTATTTGCTATATGCAATACCTCTTCACTTTCTTGTTTGCTAAATCGTCGGAGAACATAGCTAGCAGCTTCCATCTTGCCAGGTGGCCTCCCAATTCCTACATAGGTTGACAAACTCATATTTATAAATGTGTTGATTTATGTTTTCTCTAACATGTTAAACGGAAAAGTATTAAGAAAAATTGGTCATATGAAAACAATTTACCCTTTGCCTATGTATAGTTTACATATAATCAAACCGTTGTAAATCTATATTGCAATATATTTTTGATCCGAAAATTTCAAACTAAGGGTACCTGTTTGCCTCTCATCAAGATCGCAAGCGCTGGTTTCAGCACAAAGAGCAGAATGGGGACAAGGGCACATACTATCTACTTTCTATCTTCTCGCATATTTTATAACATTCGGCCAAAAACATATCTATTGTGGAAACGCAAGAATTTCAACACAAACACCAAAACGAGCTATAAAGGCACAAAGATCACACCATATATTCATATAAACCTTCAAAAGGTCTTAAAGAAGCTCTTCTTGCTAAAAGTAAATGAAACCAGAAACAAAGCAATATCCATGATAATGATTAGTGTAGAAATATAGCATCTAAGATTTAACAAATTACCTCTCTATATAACACTCACTTGTAAAAAAGAAGTATTGGAAGATTAACAACCAGGCTTGGTCAAATCTAAACGTCCGTGCCTAATCCATGGAAACACTTTGCAAAGTAGCAACGATTTTATCCATTTGTGGTCCCTCGTCCCCGAAGCCCACACATGATAGAGTAGTTTGTAACATACTTTGAAATGCTTCTTCCTATTTTTTCTTAGGATCCCTAATCTCTCATAGAGTATGTGCTTGTATTCGCCATATTTGATTTCATTAGTTACATAAACCACCAAACTAGTTAAAATCTCTAACAAAACAACTCCGAAAGCATACACATCATTCTTTGTACTTAAAACCACCGCCTTTGAGATATTCTAGATCGAGATTGCCATGTGTTCCTTCTGGTTTTATTGATCCATAAGACACAAACACCTTAATCATCACTGCTGACCCGAAATCTGATATAATTGCATTCCAATTCGTCAAAAGAATGTTTATTGATTTAATATCCCTAGGTACTATTGGAGAATCTGCATACTCATGAAGATAGTCGATGCCTTTGTTATTTAAATCAAAGTTCAACTTCGTTGATTTTATAAATACAATAATCGACTATGTTCATGAGTATGCACAATAATACATAGGGATATTAAATCGAGAAACATTCTTTTCGACACGAATTTGAATGCAATTATATCAAATTTCGGGTCAGCAATAATGGTTGAGGTGTTTGTGTCTCATGGACTAACAAAACGAGAAGGAACACATGGCTATCTCGATCCAGAATATTTCAAAAGGCGGTGTTTCATATTCAAGTACAAGGAATGATGTGTATGCTTTCGGAGTTGTTTTGTTGGAGATTTTAACAAGAAAAGAAGCCATCAATAAAAACAACAGAGGGTGCACCAAACTAGCCTGGTGGTTTACGTGACTGATGAAATCAAATATGATGAATACAAGCACATACTCGATAAGAGAGTGGGGATACCAAGAAAAAGTGAGGAAGAAGCAATTGAAAGTATGTTGCAAACTGCTCTTATCACGTGTGGGTGTTGGGGACGAGAGACCACAAATGGATAAAATCGTTACTACTGTGTTTCCCATGGATTAGGCATGGACGTTTGAATTTGACCAAGTTGTTGATCTTCCAATACTTCTTTTCTAAGAGTGAGTGTTATATAAAGTGGTAATTTGTTAAATCTTAGATGCTATATTTCTACGGTAAGCATATCACTATCATGGATATTGTTTTGTTTTTGGTGTCATTTACTTTTACAAAGAAGAGCTTCTTTAAGACCTTTTGATGGTTTATATGAATATATGGTGTGATCTTTGTGGCTTTATAGCTCGTTTTGGTGTTTGTGTTGAAATTCGTGTGTTTCCACAATAGATACGTTTTTGACATAATGTTATAAAATATGACAGAAGATAGAAAATAGACCTGAAGTAGATAGATAGTATGTATCCTGGGCTCTCATGTATACTCTGCGTTGAAAGCACCCGTTGTGGTCTTGATGAACTTTTCGGAATAGTTACCCTTAGTTTGAAATTTTCGGATCAAGAATATATTGCAATATATAAATGAGTTGATTTATGTTTTATCTCTAACATGAACAACCCGATCCAAACCAATAATTACCCTTTTTGACCTATTAGGCCGTGCACCACGTTTTTCACATCTAATGCAAACAACGTACAAGGTGGTGCACCTACCTATTCTTAGACGAGGAAAGTCACGGCTGCCTTTGAGGTGATTAATTACACTTTTCATCCTTCAAATAACACAAGTAGAGTCAGCAAAAATAAAGTCTTCAATATGAAACAAGTATTAATTTGTAAACAAGTTGAGAACTTATTGTATTTACCCGTTGTGTCCACCGTGTCCACCTTTTGGCAACATCCGCAACTTTCCGAAAGGCAAATCTAAGTCATCATAGATCTGCATATGACATATTATAAGTTCAAAGCATTTAAAAACGATACTAAAAAGTAAAGCTAAATTAGAGACTTTAATCCTTTACCACGAGTACTTGCTTTGGTGGGATCTTATAGAAGGAAACAATTGCTCCAACCTTGTAGAAAAAAATCAAGTCAATAAATTTCATAAAACGAAAGACAAATGTAAAATGGGAACTAGATGGGCTTACTTACAGACTCACCGCTAACGTTCATGAAAGTTTGTGGCTTAGCAAGCAGTAACGGAATGTTCCCAATCGACCCTAATATATAAAGAACAACCCCACTAAGATATCAATAGAGCAACATGGAATCTCAATTGAGTATAATATGTTTGGAAAGAGCTACCTTAACTAACAGCAAAACAGATTACAGAATAAACAAAAGTGGTTCACTTTTAACAAAGCCCTTATAGATAACGCCAGGTTTTTATAATCACGATTAGGTGGCGGTGAAATATGGTTCAGAAACGGGTGATAATTATGCATAATCACTTATAGATGATTGGGCGGTTAGCAATTATGGTTATAGTTTTATTATTTTCAACCATAACTCTCATGGCTAAGGTTAACAAAACACATAACTACAGATAAAAGACACAATTTTTCTGAAAGTTATGGTCAAAAGTTCATACTGATATCTAGAGCATTTTTCTGTTAGTATTTAAGACTCTTAAGTAATGGAAATCTATTAGCACCAGTCCCGTCATCAACTTTAAGATATGTTTGCTGATATATGGACAAAACATAATAGCAAAATTTCGAACAATAAGGCTGACATATTTACAGTGGCGGATTCAGGTATTTTAAATATGTGTGGCACAAATAATTTTTCTTACCTTGAGTAAAAAATAAAGAGTGCGGGATTAGAAAAATCACATACAAGCTAGAATAGTTCTTCGATCATCCTATAACAAATTAATTAACTCTTCGGTCTTTTAAGGATTGAAAATGACTTCTCACAGGTAATTGTTCATGTTGACACACTATCTAATTCAAGACCTTATAAAAAATAAAAATAATATCCTTACCAAAAAAAAAAAAAAAATTACACTTCACAATTCACATTAGATAAACGGGTTATATCTCGTATGCTAAAATATAACAGCGCAATTAAGATTATTTAATTTTAAAAGCCCACATTTGAATAAAAAAGTCTAAAGCCCATTTAACAAACTATCTAAGTAGGTCATTGAGTCATTTATCTTTTTCTTGTCAAAAGAGGTTGTCTTCTTCCTTCAGCCATCACCTCGTTCCAGTGGCTCAACACGGTTTTAAACATAGCAACTCATCTCTGATGACCCTAACACTAACACGAGGACATGACCAATCTAAGTGTGGCACGTGCCACAGGTGGCCAGGGCATAGCTCGGCCCCTACATACTTATTGCTTTACTATTGGAATGAATGCACACATCAAGTTATATAGTCCTCAAATAACCAACGATCTATGATGTTATGTGGAAACTTTAAATTCGTCTGTCAAAGAAGAATATATATAAAGACGATGCATGATTGAGAATGATAGCAGGATAAAGCACAAACCTTTTCCAAAGAAAGCTTTATAGGAAACACTTTTCATGGAGATATCTTCAACTACATGAGGTCAGTTACATAAAAATGCATCTTACTTCCAATTTTTTGGTTTCATTGACAAGATTTATAATGTTCTGGTTTTAGATACAATATGGTTTCAGGTGTTCAGCAATGAGTATAAGTAACCGTTTATAGAACGCAAAACGATGACATCAAAACCTTTGCGATGCTATAAAAGATAACTTGCATATACAATGTACACACCTCAAAATATATTGCATACAAGAAGAAAAAAAATATGTATCTTGCATTTTAATGTAAGACCTGATGTAGTTTCTTTGCAATAAGGGGGTGTTTGTTTCGGCTTATATAAGATAAGCCCCAATTTTCTGGCTTTTCTGAGACTTATGGGCTTATATAAGTTCATCATATCGTACTAAACTTATATAAGCCCACAAGACTCAAAAATAAGCCAGAAAATTGGGGCTTATGAAATATAATCCGAAATCAAATAAGCTCATATGCCCACATATAAGCCGAAACAAACACTCCCTAAGCATGCAATTATTAATTTTAGAATTGAACGTAACGGGGTGTTTGTGTTAGCTTATTTATCTAGCTTATGAGCTTATTTGATTTTGGAAAAAGTCAATAAGCTGAATTTTTAGAGGTTATATCTAGTTGAGCATATTGGCTTAAGCCAATAAGCTGATGTTGATAAGCTCCAAAGAATAAGCTTATTGGGTTTTCCGAAAATCAAATAAGCTCATAAGGTGGATAAATAAGCTAAAACAAACACCCCCTTAAGTTAAACTAAAATAATTGAAAAGGAAAAAAGTAGAAACATTATGTCTGGTACGATGATACAGCTTGCCAGGGTTCCCAAGCCCAACAATCAACCACGGATACTGCTTCACGGGTTTCACACTGTCCGATGGCGCGTGAGCATCACGCTCCGTTCCTGCGGATGAAGAAGAAGAAGATGTGCACATTGAGATGGTCTTGAATAATAAGTTACGAAATTGAGGTGGTTTATAATAAGATGATAGTTTATGTCGACAAGGTGAGGAAAGTGAGGGTGATAATGATAACATATTCATGGTGGGTGGCTGACTGACTGACTTGGGGCCGAAGGTTGCCTGGTTGGTGGTTATTGGTGATAAACAAGTCAAGGAAAGTATATATGGGGGTGTTTGGTTTGTGTGGAGTTTAGGGTGTGATTTAGGTTTGGATCGGGTCAAAGGTTTAAACCTCGCTCTCGCTATGTGTGTATCAGAGAAGTGTCATAAAAGGTCTCGGGATTAACTCGAAAAAATCGCGTACATCTGAGTCAAAAAGCTAGGTACGGATTTCTTTCCTTCGGATCTCGATTGCTCAGGAGTGCTACTCTTTCCATCAAAGCAATCAAAGCATTCACTCATTTTGCTCCACTCACACCCGAAAGAATAATAAATAGCACCGATGATATACTTCATATGAGAAAATGGGATGATTCCTCGAGCAATGTAGCTTTGTTGGAGTGCATCTTTGGTACTAGCAGCGACATCTCTATTTCTAAGCTCTCCCCAAATAATATGAAGAAAGAAAACCACATCTGTTTGTGTAGTCCTTAACCATTTTACATGTAAGTAAACATGACTTGTTTAACTCCTTCAACTAATTATTTATTTTTGGGTAACCATCGTTTTCTATCTCTTTTAAGTTGATGTGACTTAAAATTTCATTATTAACTTAAAAGATTTGTAATATTAGCATCAAATTGTGTATTTTAATTTTTTTAAAGACAAAATGATATAGCTTTTATAAGGGAGTAAGATAAGTATACATGTAACATAACACGGTCCGTTTAACTCATTACTAACTTTTTACTTTTATTGATAAGCATGATTTGAAACTTAGAGCATAAGATGTGGTGGCTAAAAAAGCCATGCCATTTGGGCCTCACTGATTGTCACATCACTGCCACCTCATTTCAACACAACAACTCAAAATACTCCCTCACTCAGGCTGGAAGTAGTGGGAGGTGAGCACAAGAGGTGAGGTGGGCCCTCACGTGCCAGAACCAAAATCATCACCATCACTCACGCACTAGCATTAAAAAAAAGGGATAGTTTGGTGACTGAGTAACATTTCGGCAAATGTACAAAATGGTGGACCCCCCAATTTGACCGTTTGTGATTTATATAAAAAAAAATCAACTATCCTCATTTTACCTATATAAATACTCATATCTTCACATTTTTTAAATACATTTTCTTCAATTTATACATTCTCTCCAATATTAACTTTTTATTTTCTTACTATCTACAAAAATGTCTCACGATAAGACTCCCCGAAACAACAAACAACGTCAATGCCAAACTATCGGAAACTCTCCCTTAACACCCGACGACACGTTTTCTCTCGCAAACCTATCACCGAACGCACAAAACTTATTACGACCACAATCATACTATTTTAACCAACCTTACCAAAACCCGGCACCCGTACAGGCATCGGAACCATACCCGTACGCGTTTACCCAATTCTCACAAAGCAACGCGTTTTACGAATTCTCCTCACAACCGTCAACTTTCCCATTCAATAACCCCAACTACGTTTCACAAACCCAAATGGGTGGTTCGTCATCACGACGACATACCGAACAACCCTTGTCTCCCATTCACTCTTTTCGAAATAAAGAGATGTACACGCCTCAATTTTCAGAAGATATGTATCAAAACATAGTTCGTGAGGAATCTCTCGTCGAAGTGACGGCCCATCTAAAAGACGTCAAAAGAGGGTGGCTACTATTCAGAACGAGGACGTACCCCGTTGCACTCCATGGATCAATGAGGAAGAAATTGCGTTGTGTAAAT
>BQNB010186741.1:0-12101 GCA_026074375.1 Tanacetum coccineum
TTTATACCCGGCCACCAATACCTATCTCTAAGGTCATAATACATCTTATCAACTCCTGGGTGTACAGAGTACTTCGACTTATGGGCTTCGTCTATTATCAGGGTTCTTACACCACCCTTCAAAGGGACCCATATTCGATCCAGGTAATACAACGCTCCATCATTCTTAAGTTCAATCATCTCATCTAAACCTTTCTGTAATCCTGCAGACTCATCTGATACCTCCTTCTGAGCCGCTAATATCTTATCCTTGATACTCGAATGAAGGTTCATATTTATAGCTCTAACTCTCTTAGGTTTCACTCTCTCTTTCCTACTTAGTGCATCAGCCACTACATTCGCCTTACCAGGATGGTAGCGAATTTCACAGTCATAATCACTAAACAACTCTATCCAGCGACGTTGTCGCATATTTAACTCTTTCTGACTAAAGATATGTTGGAGACTCTTATGATCCATATATATGACACTCTTTGTCCCATACAAATAATGTCTCCAAATCTTAAGTGCAAACACAACTGCACCTAACTCCAAATCATGGGTGGTATAATTGTTCTCATGAATTTTCAACTGCCTAGACGCATAGGCTATCACATTACCTCTTTGCATTAATACAAAACATAGTCCTAACCCGGACGCATCACAATACACTACAAAGTTTTCCGATATATCAGGGAGAGCTAGAACAGGAGCATTACACAACTTATCCTTCAAAGTTTAAAATGCATTCTCATACTCCTCACCCCAATCGTAGGTCTTACTTTTTTGAGTCAAGACAGTAAGCGGCTTAGCTATCTTAGAAAAGTCCTTGATGAACCGATGATAATACCATGCCAATCTTAAGAATGAATAAACCTCAGACGGAGTTCTAGGGGCTTTCCAGTTCTTAACAGCTTCAATCTTACTAGGGTCTACATGAATACCATCTCCATTAATCACATGTCCTAGAAACTGTACTTCTCGCAACCAGAATTCACACTTAGAAAACTTAGCATATAGTTTCTCTTTCTTGATCAATTTTAAAACTAATCCTAGGTGCATTTCATGCTCTTCCCGGGTCTTAGAATAAACCAAAATATCATCAATAAACACTATCATAAACTTGTCTAGATACGGCCTACACACTCGGATCATTAGATCCATAAATACCGCTGGTGCATTAGTCTGACCAAAGGGCATTACTGTGAACTCGAAATGTCCATAACGAGTTCTAAACGCAGTCTTTGGAATGTCATCCTCATGCACTCTCAGCTGATGGTATCCGGACCTAAGGTCTATCTTAGAGAAGTATTGTGATCCTTGAAGTTGGTCAAATAAGTCATCTATCAAAATAGGTCGTCTATCCAGGAAGTGGATCACGTGTTCTTAATGGTTTATTATTGTTTTCATGCTCTTTATAAATCAATGCACATCCTAAAGGAACCATCCTTCTTCTTCACAAATAATACCTGGTCTCCCTAAGGCGATGAGCTTGGTCAAATGAAACCCTTGTCTTGGAGTTCTTTGAGTTGACCCGATAACTCCTCCATTTCAGAAGGTGCCAATTGATAGGGAGATTTCACGACCGGTATTACTCTAGGGACTAACTCAATCTAAAATTCGATTTCTCGACTAGGGGGTAATCCTGATAGGTCATCGGGAAACACCTCAGGAAAATCTCTCACCACTACCATCTCTTCTTGTTTCTATTCCTTTCCACTCATTAAATGTCTTGCTTTCTCTTTCTGTCTTTCTCCTAGCACTTTAAGCACCTTGCCATCTAGTAGAGATATTCTAACTACCTTCTCATGACAAATTATCTCAGCCTTATGGTTGGACAACCAATCCATTCCTATGATCACATCAAAACTCCCGCTTCCAAACGGTATCAAATTAAAATCAAACTCGTGACCTTCTATTTCTAGTTTGCAACCCTTAATGACCTTATAGATTTCTACTAGCTACCCGCTAGCTATCTTAATCTCATAACTAAAGCCTAAGTTACTGGGTTTTATGCCTAACAGAGGTATGAAAGTAGTGGAAACAAAGTTATAGTCGGCACCAGAGTTGAATAAAGTCATAGAAAACACACTCATAATCCTAGGTCTCTTGTTATCATCTTTCACATTCCTATCCTTGTTAGGTTCTCCCCCATTTCCTCTCTTCTCATGTTCTTCTTGATTGACCCATTCCTAACATCTTCAATCAGTTAACAAACCAACTTTAGTACAACAACTCTGAGTCCGTTGTTGGCTTTCGTGCTAGCCCAATCCAATCCCGACGGATCTATGGAGCGAGGCCATATACGTACCTCCTCAATCCTTTCTGTTTTTTGGGGTACTAAATGAGGAACTAACCTAGCAAATCATGGAGCTACATATCGTAGCATGGACGGCCTTGAACCCCATAGCATTTAAAAAAATAAATAGGAATTTGCACAAGCTCAGTTGCCAACTTTTTGCATTTCCTTACAAGGACATAACTCTTCTCTTATCAATACCCTTAAAGTCATTCCCTTGAATGCCAATACAATAAGCAACCTCATGGCTTGTGTGTTGAAATCTGAGAATTTCCACCATGGTTAAAGCTTAACAACAAATAAAACCATAGTGTACTTCACTTTTAAGTCATCCCCACATCCACCATCATATCCTGAACTGACTCCATCATTTCTATCCAAACGGGTAATAAACTTAGGCACCTCCTTTACCATTATACTCCTTAAGGGTTACGAAGCTAAAACTCCTTATAAGTACAAAAACCCTTCTACCATTGTTTCACAATGACATACCTAACATTTGCCCCGGAGTTGTCATTGACGGCAAGTGCCCGCATTGGTCCTATCATCTCCCTGATTGGCTAACATTGGTTACCGATCTAGAGAGCTAAAATAACGAGGAGCAAGTTCTTCATTCACTTATCTGACTGCAACAACAAAGATGTTGTGTCTCTTGAGTGACTTTTTAAAACTTATATAAAATTTTAAGTCCCACATCTGTTAAAGAGTAGAAATTGTGCTTGTTTATATATTGTAGTGAATCTGATTATAGCAAGTTGCTACTAATATTATTTAGTGGCACCTAAGGTTGTTCAATGATCAAGTTTATCATATAACAGCTTTGGTGTCCTAGATTATACAAATACTGCAACTTTTATATAACAATCTTTGGTATTTTCGTCACAAAAGCATTTTAGGGTAAAAATGGTATTTTGCGACCAAAACGTCACCCAATGCACAAATCGGGTGTCCTTAATTCAGCTTTGAAACCTTTTGGAGCATATCAATCTCCTCCAACTTTGCATTGTCAACCTTCATCCTTTTCGTGATCATCCAAAGCCATGCGGTACCCTACCCGAAAGGAGTGTACTGACCACAACTTTCGTCCCCAATCCAAAAAGAGTTGTCTTTTAAGCATGTTTTCAATATTTGGTATTATCAGTTTGATGATCTATGACTATCTCACGGCTGTAAATAAATATACATGCAAATTAAATACACTTGCACACAAACATACAAGTTATAGTTGATGTACGCATGTATATACATATCTATGTGTTATTATGCGTATAATGTATAGCGTTCGTGCTAGCAGCTAGTATGAACACATTGTTTGTGCAAGTGAAAATAAAAGGCATATGATATAAATGTATATATGTGTGTGTGATGTGCGACTCGGATAAGATATATATAAAATAGTTAGTACCGTTTATGAGATATGCATGAGATATCTTAGGAAAGGATATGCATGATCTTTGTATGCGTTTTGTAAAGCCCATTAGGGTTTCCTTAGTCTATAAAAGGAACCCTAGGCATAGTTAGTAGATATAGTTCTAAACAGATCAATAGAGGTCGATTAGCAATCATAGTTTTGTAATCTGTAACCTAGGCAGATTCAAGTTATAATATAAAGTTCTTTTGTGATTCTTAATACTATTCTTCTTAGCATTATTGATTAGTTTTCGCATAATCAATAATGTTCAAATCAGTGTTTCATTATTGTTGCTTTAGAATTATCTAAAGGAACAAACCCTTTACAAGCTAAAGGTTAAGATATATTCAGTAAACGATCCAACAAGTGGTATCAGAGCTTGTGTGGAAACTCTGAATAAGAAGAACTCAATTGTAAGATGGCAAAACAAGACACTCCTCCACCCACTATCACAGCAATGAAAATCCCTATCATCAAGAAGGGAGAATATGATATTTGGAGCATGAGAATGCGACAATATATCTGTCACACAGACCATAACCTATGGGATGTTATTGTCAATGGAGATCTAGAAGAAGAGCCTGCACCAACTGGAGAAACATCTGCTCCTCCTGCTCCTAAGAATGCCAAACAACTAGCTGCTAAAAGGAATCAGGAAAGAGTTAAGAGCATCTTGCTTTTAGCAATACCTGATGAATACCTCCTCAAGTTTCATAATGTTGCAGATGCTAAATCACTCTGGGCTGCAATCAAAAAATCAAGATTGTGGGTTTGGAGGTAATGAAAGAATCCAAGAAGAGCAAAAAAATGTTCTAATACATCGTTTTGAAAACTTTTCTATGCATCAATGAAAGTACTGGACAAGGCCTATAATAGTTCTAAAAACTCATAAGTCCATTGAGGATCAATGGAGCTCCAATATCAAAGGAAGATATCACCCAGAAGTTCCTAAGAAGTCTTCCTCCTACTTGGATCAAATTGCTTAACATGAAAAAAGCCAAACATTGAATGAGATTGATATTTGATAGACCTCTACAACATACCTAGGGTTTATGAAGATGAGTAGAAAGGTCCTTCAGTCCCACTTCAACTCTCAGAACTTGGCATTTCTTTCTTCTGAGAACACTAGCAGTACTAATGAAGTTAGTACTGCCAGTGGAGATTTTGGGGTTAGTACGAGCTAAGAGGAATTAGTCAGTTCAACAACTCCCATGTGCTCATGATGTAGTGTGCTCTTCTTTTCACAACCAACAACCAGTCCTTCACATGAATATGAGGATTTATCAAAGCAGATTGATGAAGATGACTTGGAAGAATTGGATCTTAGATGGCAGGTGGCTATGTTGACTGTCAGAGTGAGGAAATTCATTCAGAAGACAGGAAGAAACATGGATTTCAAAGAAAAATGACCTGTTTCACTTGATAAATCAAAAATTGAGTGCTACAACTGTCACAGAAAAGGGCATTTTGCTAGGGAATGCAGATCTGGAAGAAATCAAGGGAAAAGATCTTATGGTGACAATGGCAGGAGCAATGCACCAACAAATGAATCTTCATCACAGGCACTGGTGGCTCAAGATGGTCTAGGAGGATATGACTGGAGTAATGATTTTGAAATAGAACCAGTCAACTATGCTTTAATGGCAATCTCTTCTTCAAGCTCATCAAGTTCTTCTGACAATGAGGTACAAAAATGTTCTAAACAATGTCTTGAATCTTTTAAAACTCTTCAAAAGAATTATGATAGTGAAAGAGAAAAACATAGCAGAGCAAGACTAGAAATTCAGGGTTATGAGTTAGCCTTAGAGTCACTAGAATCCAGGATACTTGTTCATGAAAAGAATGAATTGGCTTGGGGTGAAAAATATGAGTTTCAAAACTATGAGCTTAAATGCAGAGAAATAAAAATTAACAACCTTAACCTGGAATTAGAGAAAGTTGTTAAGGAAAGAGATGAGTTAAAATTAAAGATAGAAAAATAGGAAGAATCATCCAAGAATCTAGATGAATTACTCAACAGTCAAATGAGTGCTAGAGATAAAACTGGTTTAGGATATGGCACACAATTGAATGAAATGAGTAACAATTCTGAAACAGATAGTGAGATTAGTTTGAGTGTTTTTTATGTCAGATCTAGTGATGAAGAGTCCACACCAGCTAATGATAGGTCTTCCAAAGTAGATGGGTATCATGCTGTTCCCCCTCCTATAACAGGGAACTTCTTAACCCCAAGAGCTGACATATCATTTGCAGGTTTAGATGAATATGCCATTAGGAAGAAAATAATTGAGTAAAAAACAACTGATCTTAATACTAAAACAAGTGAGACTGTAGGTAAAACAAATGAAGCAAATACTCAAAAACCTAAGACAGTCTATGAACCAGTTAACAGAGATAAAGTTATCATTGAGGATTGGAACTCAGATGATGAGGATGATGTGTCTGAAGTGCAAACAGTTAGTCCTGTTAAGACTAATGAGATTCAAACAGTTAGAACTAGAGTTGATAAAATTGATCAAACTTCTCAGAAACAAGGAATTGGTTTTAAGAAAATAAAAGCTTGCTTTGTCTGTAAAATTACTGATCATTTAATTAAAGATTGTAATTTTTATAACAAAAAGAGTCAAGAGCCTAAGTTAAAAAATGTGGTCAATATTGGTCCAAGGGTGAACAAACCAGTATGAGATAATGCTAAAAGGGTAAATCACCAAAAATTTTCAAATAAATTGAAATACCCTCATTTAAGAAAGACTTTTGTCCCAACAAAAGTACTAACAAGAACAGGTTTGATTACTCCTGTTAAGCTAAATGAGAAAAGAGCAGTTCACAAAGTTAGTACTGCTAAGTCAGTTAGTACTGCTAAGCTAGTTAGTACTGCTAGGCCAGTTAGTACTACTAGGCCAGTTAGTACTGCTAGACCTGTTAGTACTGTTAGACCATTTACTCCAAAAATAGCACAAACTAGTGGTGCTATTAGACCAATTTACCCAAGAATGGACAATGTAAGACCAAGAGGCTCATATTCACCTATCAAGAGGTCTTACTACATAAAACCAGCTTTTAGAACCAAAAACTTAAAACAAGATGTTAAAACTTTTAGGGTTTAAAATATGACTACTGCTGGGACAAGGGCAGTAGTTAATACTGGTAAGGGTAAGATGGATATTAACCTTAAAAAGTCAAGGTGGGTTTGGAGGCCTAAGAAAAATTACTTGGATCATGTGTCTAAGACAGTAGATCGTTCATGCTCAAGAAGGTTGAGTATGTTGACCCAAAAGGGATTTCTAAGTCTGCAATGGCTTGGGTCCCTAAGAGATACTAATTCTCTTACTTTTTGTGCAGGGCAATCCAGAGATCTTGTTACAGAATCATGCAGTGGTAGATAGTGGTTTCTCTAGCCATATGACTGGCAACAAAGCTTATCTTTCAGACTATGAAGATTTCAATGGAGGCTTTGTGGCTTTTGGAAGTGATCCCAAAGGAGGTAAATTAACGGGTAAAGGTAAAATAAAAATTGCTAATTTAGATTTTGATGATGTTTATTTTGTAGATGAACTTAATTTTAACCTTTTCTCTGTCTCACAAATGTGTGACAAGAAAAATAATGTCCTTTTTACTGAGTCTGAATGCCTTATCTTGTCTCCTAGCTTTAAGCTTCTTGATGAAAGTCAAGTTGTACTTAGAGCTCCTAGAAAAGATGATGTGTACAGCTTGGATTTAAAGAACATTGTTTCCTCTAGAGGTATAACTTGTTTATTTGCAAATGCAACAGCAGATGAGTCTAAATTATGGCACAGGAAATTAGGTCATGTGAATTTCAAAAATATAAACAAACTTGTTAAAGGTCACCTAGTTAGAGGTTTACCTTCAAACATTTTTGTGAATGACCACACTTGTGTTGCCTGCAAGAAGGGTAAGCAAGACAATGCCTCCTATAAGGCCAAGTTAGAAAGAATTATCAGAAAGCCCCTAGAATTACTTTATATGGACTTATTTAGACCTGTCTATGTAGAAAGTATTAACAAGAAAATGTACTGCTTGGTTGTGACTGATGATTTTAACAGATTTAGTTGGGTATTTTTCTTAACTGCCAAGGATGAAACATCTGAAATCCTTTATAAACTTATCATAGGCTTAGAAAACCAATTGAATCATAATGTTAAAATCATTAGATGTGATAATGGGACAGAGTTTAAGAACCATGCTATGAATGAATTCTGTGCTAAGAAAGGAATAAAAAGGGAATTTAGTGTGGCTAGAACTCCACAGCAGAATGGTGCTGCAGAAAGGAAAAACATGACCCTAATTGAGGGAGCTAAAACTATGTTAGCAGATTCACTTTTACCTATCCCATTTTGAGCAGAGGCAGTAAATACTGCCTGTTATGTACTGAATAGGGTATTAGTGACCAAACCTCAAAATAGGACACCTTATGAACTATTAATAGGTAACTCACCTAGTATTAGTTTTATGAGACCTTTTGGGTGCTGAGGACCTTTTGGGTGGTGCCCCTTGACTATTTGAACACCTTATGATTCTTTAGGTCAAATTGATGGGAAATCTGATGAAGGGTTATTTTGCTTGATACTCTACCCTCCTAGTAAAAGCCTTTAGAGTATACAACAAAAAGACCAAAAGGGTAGAAGAGAATATGCACATTAATTTTCTTGAAGATCAACCAAATGTGGCAGGAACTGGTCCAAATTGGATGTTTGATCTTGATTTTCTCACCAATTTAATGAATTAGATTTCTATTAGTGTAGAAAATCAGGTTATTGTGGATGCAGGTACACAAGATTCGTATGTTGCAGGTTCATCAGGAAAAGATAAAGGACCTACTCAGGAATACATACTACTTCCACTACAACCTCATAGGACAAGGATTCCAGCAAAGGATGTTGTTCAGGATGCACAAGAACAACCTTCTGAAAATGCTTCTCCAGACAAGGGTATACAAGTTTCAGAAGATGTTTTTGATAAGGAAGGACAACATCAGATGCCAACAGATGAAAAAGTCTGGCAAGATGAACTTGAGATGATGGTTACTCAAGAATTGGTTGCTAATGCTATGAATGATGAATCAAGACAAGCATTTGAAGAAGAAAAGAGGAGAATTGCATCTCAAAAGAAGGCAGCTCAAGCTACCAGTACTAACCAACTTAGTACTGATAGGCCATTTGTTAGTACTGATAGATCATTTGTTAGTACTGATAAGGTCTAAACAACACCTAATTTTAGTGCTAGCTAAGAAGTACTTCCCACATGCAAATGCTATAATCATCATTTGCCTATCTTTGAGGCAAAATACCTATTGATGCATACTCCCTCCTAATGCTGACAACCCATTGATCAAAGATGCGCTGACTTGGAAGATGCTTCTGATACTCTCCCAAATGATAGAATATTCAATGGAGCTTATGATGATGACGTGAGGAGTGAAAGCTGATTCCCTAACATAGATAACAGCCAATGCTGTCCATCATATTGTCCACACTCAGAACTCATAAGGATCATCCACAAGGACAAACTCTAATGAGAATCATCGTCACTTACAATAGCATTTAAAAACAAGAGAAAGATTCAAAAGGCTCTTTTAGCATACCAAGCCTTAGTAAGTTTACATTACAAACAAAACAGAACAAATCACAAGGATTAATAGAACTGTTTGTTTGCATGTTTTCTCTCTCAAGAAGAACCCAAGACTATATTATAAGCCTTAAAGGATGAAAGCTGGGTTGAAGCAATGCAAGAGGAATTGCTCAAGTTCAAGTTACAGCAAGTTTGGATACTTGTGGATTTGCCTTTTGGAAAGAAGGCAATATGGAACTAAAAGGTTGAATCATCAGTTGTCTATCTTGGAGGCAAAATACCTATTGATGCAACTACTCTCCCTAATGCTGATTTACCCATTGATCCAAATATGCCTGACTTAGAAGATGCTTCTGATACTCTCCCAAATGATGGAATATTCAATGGAGGTTATGATGATGATGAAGATGTGGGTGCAGTGGCTGATTTCAACAACATTGATAACACCATTGTTGTCAGTCCTATTCCCACACTCAGAATTCATAAAGATCATCCAAAAGGACAAATTCTAGGAGATCCTACATCAGCAGTTCAAACAAGAGGGAAGATTCAAAAGGCTTCTTCAGCACAACAAGCCTCAGTCAGTTATACTCACAAACAGAACAGAACAAACCACAAGGATCATCAGAACTGTTTGTTTGCATGTTTTCTCTCACAAGAAGAACCTAAGACTATATCACAAGCCTTAAAGGATGAAATCTGGGTTGAAGCAATGCAAGAGGAATTGCTCCAGATCAAGTTATACCAGGTTTGGATACTTGTGGATTTGCCTTTTAGAAAGAAGGCAATTGGCACTAAGTGGGTTTTCAGAAACAAAAGAGATGAGAGAAGCATTATTGTGAAGAATAAAGCAAGGCTTGTAGCTCAAGGTCATAGACAAGAAGAAGGAATAGACTATGATGAGGTGTTTGCACCTGTTGCTAGAATAGAGGCAATCAGCCTGTTCTTAGCCTTTGCATCATATAAGGGATTTCTTGTCTATCAGATGGATGTTAAAAGTGCTTTTCTCTATGGCACAATTGGAGAAAAGGTGTATGTTCACCAACCTCTAGGCTTTGTTGATCTTGCTCATCCAAATAAAGTATATAAGGTGGTTAAAGCTCTTTATGGTCTACATCAAGCTCCTAAAGCTTGGTATGAGACACTCTCTTCTTTCTTGTTGGAGAATGGTTTTAGAAGAGGTACCATAGACAAAACCTTGTTTATCAAGAAGAATAAAAGTAACATTATGTTGGTCCAAGTCTATGTGGATGACATCATATTTGGCTCTACTAAGAAGTCTATGTGTACTGAATTTGATAAAGTTATGCACAAAAGATTCCAAATAAGTTCCTTGGGAGAGCTTACATTCTTTTTAGGACTATAGGTGAAGCAACAACCTGATGGAATCTTCATTAGTCAAGACAAGTATGTAGCTGACATTCTCAAGAAGTTTGATTTTTGCTCCATCAAAACAGCTACTACTCCTATTGAGTCAAACAAACCCTTGGTTAAAGATGAAGCTGGTGTAGAGGTAGATGTGCATGAATACAGATCAATGATTGGTTCTCTAATGTATTTGACTACATCAAGGCTATACATCATGTTTGCTGTCTGTGCCTGTGCTAGGTTTCAAGTTACTCCAAAAGCTTCCCACTTACATGCTGTAAAGAGAATCTTTAGATATCTCAAACATCAACCCAGACTAGGGTTATGGTATCCTAGGGATTCCCCTTTTGAACTAGAAGCTTTCTCAGATAGTGATTATGCAGGAGGCAGCCTTGATAGGAAATCAACAACTTGTGGATGTCAATTTCTTGGTAGAAGACTCATATCTTGGCAGTGCAAAAAGCAGACAATTGTGGCAAATTCTACTACTGGGGCAGAATATGTTGTAGCTACTCATTGCTGTGGGCAAGTACTATGGATACAAAACCAAATGACGGATTATGGCTTTAACTTCATGAACACCAAAATCCATATTGACAATGAGAGCACCATATATGTTGTCAAGAATCCAGTCTATCACTCAAGAACCAAGCACATTGAGATTCAACATCACTTTATAAGGGAATGTTATGAGAAAAGATTGATAGATGTTCTCAAGATTCACACTCACTCAAATGTTGTAGACCTTCTCACCAAAGGATTTGATGTTACCAGGTTTAACTTCTTAGTGGTCAACATTGGAATGTTAAACATGTAGTTACATTTGAGGGGAGGTTAAATTGTACAGTTTATAAAGACTAGTAACTTCTTCTAGATTACTTTAATACTGCTAGGGTATTAATGCTGATAGTTAGGATTTAGTTAGTTCAAGTTCATGGTATATTGTAGCATTTTTCTTGTTTTTGCACTAACTTTTTAGGATAAGCATGGATTTAAGGATGGATAGATGCAGTCCTGGCAAATACTACTCATCTATGGTTTGTAAGTACTAAGTATTAGAGTTAATTCTGGTAGTCTACAAGTTAATTTTGGTAGATTACTTGTTAATTATGTGGACTTCAAATTAATTCTGGTAGTCTATAAGTTAATGCTGGTAGTCTACAAGTTAATTCTGGTAGATTACTTGTTAATTCTGTGGACTTAAAGATTAATTCTGGTAGTCTATAAGTTAATGCTGGTAGTCTATATGTTAATTCCGGTAGACTATATTAGTACTGGTAGACTAATTTTAATACTGGTAGATGACCGTTGGTGCTGGTGATGGATAATTGACTTTTCTAATTTTATATATTACTATTAGAGATTTTTACGGCGCATACTTCTAACATAGGTTTTCTATTTGGATAATTAATGCACTTTCTTTAATAAAATATCTTTCTTTACTCTAAAGAAACTT
>BQNB010186744.1:0-12101 GCA_026074375.1 Tanacetum coccineum
TGAAGTAAGTCTACTTCTTATCTTTACACTTTAGGTTCCATTTAAATACGGGATGCTGTTAAAAATAGTGGTTTTGAAAACAGGATGCTATTGGGCCTTTTCGGCCGTCGCAGCAATGGAAGGACTGAACAAGCTCAAAACTGGAAAACTAGCATCGTATCAGAACAAGAACTAGTTGATTGTGACATTAATGCCATTAATCAAGGTTGTGAAGGTGGTCTCATGGAAAACGCCTTCCAATTCATCCAAAAACAAAATGGGCTAAGTGCAGAATCTGCCTATCCATACTCTGCAGAAGACGGTGTCTGCAACACCAAGAAAGCAGGCGTCCCAGCTGCCAAAATCTCAGGTTATGAGAAAGTTCCAGTTAACAACGAAAAGGCCCTGCTGCAGGTAACTAAATAACCGTGAGAAAGCATATAAACGGCCAGATCAAAAGTTATAACTAGCTTATAAGTCTAATGTTCTTAAATTTTTTATGCAGGCCGTCACACGCCAACCTGTTTCAGTTGCTATTAATGGAGGCGGATATGATTTCCGGTTATATTCGGGTGGGGTATTTAGTGGGACTTGTGGAACTGATCTTGACCATGCTATAACTGCAGTCGGGTATGGTACGACGACAGATGGAACCAAGTATTGGCTGATGAAGAACTCGTGGGGTAAGTCGTGGGGAGAGAACGGGTATATAAGAATCAAAAGAGATGTCTCGGCGAAAGAAGGATTATGTGGTATTGCTATGGATGCATCTTATCCCGTTTGAACATGTTCAAGTGTTGTTCTAAGACCAAATTTGTGGTATATGATGTAGTTAAGTGTGTATAACTGTATATGTGATATGATGTAAAAATGCATACAGATTACCTTCAATTGTAAATTTGTAGTATCTGTTTAGTTATATGTCATTGGAAAAGCTGTATAAACTTTGTATAATTTAGAAGAAATTATTGAAATTGTACACAGTATATTATATTGCTTTACTTCGACTTCTTTAACTCTTTTGCTATCCTGTTTGATATTAACTTTTTAAGTAAAGTGGTATGGAGTAAAGGGAAGCGTATACGTTGTCACACTCCCTGCCTTCCAAAGGTGCCTAGAGGACGGGACAGACGCAGCAAAGCGACAACCCAGGAGCGGATTCCCTACCGGTAGGGGGGAGGGGGCAGGAGACGGCCATCTTAAGGCACATCACGACCTACAGGCAACACCGGCGAGACCTGGGAAGGCAACCCGATTGGGATTAAGAGGATCCATAGTACCTGCAGCCTCTCAGACTTCATATTCATCATTTTTGAAAGCGGGGGGAAGGGATCTTTTTTCTGCAACGGAAAAAAAATGGAGCAGATTTGACTCGGCACAACCTAACGATACATCCAATACCAATGATTTGTGCTTAGAATGCGTTGCTAGATCTCTACTCTAGAAAGCTATACAGGTAACAACAAGCATGGGTTGACCCGGGGCTTACCTTTAATTACTTCTTTAGCTACTTTAGGTCGTTGTAGTCCATAAATCAGATAAAACTTTATCAGAGCTTGCATTCGATGCCGTTGATTCAATTTCTTCACCACCGGTAGCAATAAATTCTAAAAAGAAGCTTCCTTCGCAGGAAAGATATTCTAGTAAATAGAAAACTTGCCATTCATTCATGAACTGTCTTGCCCGTGTCATCAAGAGCTACAGCTATATCTCTTAAAGGTGTTTTAGCTCCACCGATAGGAACTGCCCACCTATCCAGGTAACCTCACCCGTGAACCACGAACTATACTTACAGACAACCTAAGAAGAAACGGAGTATCACCCAGTTTTTCATAAGCATAAGAAGTAAAAACTAGAAGAATAAACAAGAGATAACGCGCATACAAAGAGGATTCTTAACCGTTTGCAAAGAAAAGATAGTTGTTTTAGGCAAGGAAAAAAACCAACCATAGCAGAATGCAATCAAAGCCTTCGTCCTTAGCCGCTCCTTCAACTGATTTCATTTATTCATAAACTCGCTTGAACGTGCCATCAAGAGCTCCAGCTGCAAGAGGATGGGATCTTTAGGCTGGGCACGAAAGCTGCATTAATTTGACTTCTTTGCTTCTGCATTGATTTGATATGTTAACATGAGGTATCAAGAGCCAATGAGTGTTTAGTTGTTTTGTTTAGCTTATCAAACAGCTTATTTTAAGCTTTTTGATTCGTCCTTTTTGTATTTTTTTTCAAACCGTGGGTTTTGATCCTTTTCGACTCATTTATGGCATGAAAGTTATTGTTTTCAATCATCCACTTGTACTTTTCTTATTATTGTGCTTATTAGTAGCTTTTTGAGGTATCAAACAGCTTATTGGGGTCAAAACATTATGTGCTTATTTTGTTGAAGGCTGCGATTTTTGTCACATAGTTAAATACTACGGTTTATGTTAACAGATTCTCTTTTGTTTATGTCGTGATAGTTTCCTACGGTTTATGTTTATACAGGGTTACACTTTTTGTGATTTATGTCATTTCAAGGAAACAACATAATGGAAAAAATTTCCTAAGCATGCGGTTTATGTTTTGCAAATTCTCTATGGTTTATGTTTTGCAAATTCTCTGCGGTTTATGCTTTTGCATTTCTCTGTGGTTTATGTTTTGAGTTTCCCACGGTTTATGTATAAGCTTACTTCTGCGGTTTATGTATAATCTTACTTCTATGGTTTATGTTTGACACGTTTTTTGCGGTTTCTGTTTGACAAGTTTTATGCGGTTTATGTTTGACAAGTTTCCTGCAGAATATGACATTGGTTGCGAAATAGGTTTTCCTTCGAAATACGCAATTAGAATTTCAACACTTAGTAACCTCCCGCGATATAAGACTTTTATTTTCTCGGTTTTAGTGTTTGATTCTTGCTTTTATTTCCAATTGGATTCGAGATCTTTAAACAACAATCAAGGACAACAACAAATCACTAATCACTAAAATGATCCTGCTATATCATTTCACGTCAATTTTGAAATGTCGACTCAACAAGACATTTATGCTGATGACTTTAAAAACCGTCCACCTATGCTCAACAAAGACAACTATGTTCCATGGTCTTCTCGTCTTCTTTGTTATGCAAAGAGCAAACCAAATGGAAATCTAATCTACAACTCCATTATGCATGGTCCATATGTCAGACGAATGATTCCTGAACCAGGTGATCCAGACCGTGAAGTTCCTGTTGCTGAAACTTTTCATGAGCAGACTGATGATGAACTTACTAAAAAAGAAGTAAAGCAGATGGGAGCTGATGATCAAGCTATTCAGACTATACTCATGGGTCTTCCTGAAGACATCTATGTTGCTGTTGATAGTTGTGAAACCGCTTAGGAAATCTGGTTACATGTTCAACAAATGATGAAAGGTTCTGATATTGGAATTCAAGAGAAAAAGGCTAAGTTGTTTAATAAATGGGAAATGTTTACTTCTACTGATGGGGAATTGACTAAATCTTACTATCATCATTTCTCAAAGTTAATAAATGACTTCAAAAGAAACAAACATTTTCCAAAAAAGATTGCAAGCAATCTCAAGTTCCTAAACAACCTACAACCAGAATGGAGTCGACATGTTACCATTGTTCACCAAACAAAGGATTTGCATGAAGTAGATTACACGCAGTTGTATGATTTCATGAAATACAATCAGGTGGAGGTAAATCAACTAAGGGTAGAACGACTTGCAAGAGCACATGATCCTCTGGCACTTATGGCAAATTTCAATAATCCTTACAACTATCCAGTGTTTCACCAAGAACAACCATCACATATTACCTATATGCAACAACCACAACCCAATAATAGTTACATCCCATAACCTTCATTCAACACGAACTACATGCAACAACCGATGCCAAATCCATAAGACATTACAGATCCCACAACTGCAATTAACATGGAACTTGTACTAATGGCTAAGGCATTCAAACTAAACTACTCAACACCAACCAACAACAACCAGAGAATTTCATCTAACCCTCATAATAGGCAGATTACACAGCCGGGTATGAATTTGGGTCAAGACAGGCTGTTAATATAAATAAACCGTAAAAACGTTTATTTATATTTTATGATCTATCTTTGTTTTGTTAATAACAAAACATAAACTTGTCGAAAGTAGAAAATGAAATTCATTAGTTTTAAACCAATAGTTTATCTAACTCATCTACTCGTCAAACCATCATTCATATTATAGCACTTAATCTTAAAATCACATAAATACATTTTTAGTTTTTAGAATAAAAATGTACACTTTACATAAAATATACAAAAACCCTCTAACATATTTAAATCATAGCTAACATATTTTCTCAAACAAATTTGAACATAATCTTACAAGATTACACATGATCTCTTAAGATTTTACAAATCAAAATTTAGATTTAGTGACTATACGGCGGTTCTGTTGAAGAATACTGGCCGGTTCTGTTCAACAACAGAACCGGCAAAACTAGGGAAGAGTAAAACTCAAGTCTATAAATACCAGCTCATTTCACTTGTTTAAGTGTCCATTCATGTAGTTCCTTTCTCTCATATTCAGTTACCAACTAATCTCTAATCATGTTTTCTTTTCTTTTAGTGTTTTGGTAGATTTTTAATAGGAGAAGTTCTACAGGGTCTTGCATACGAGATTAACTCTCAAAGCTCACTTTATGGAAAGAGTCTCTCATCTCATAAATATCTACCTACCGATCTTGAATCATCATTCATCTAATTCAATCAAGATGTGAATCATATAGTGATAGGATCATTTAGAAAAGTGTTGTGCAAAATAGTTGTAAATATCTATCAAGATGGATTTGGGTGTAATGCTTAGCACCTAGCAGAGGGCAAGTATTGTAAAGGTATTTTGTTCCTCCTTGTTGGAACATGGTATATACCTTAGTATCATGTAAAGGGTAAATAGGGGTTGGTTTAATTCTACCGTGTAAAGAATCCGGTATTTAGCTTTGTACCGTTAAAAGGTGTAAGCGACGTTGTGAGGCTTCTCCGCCGGTTAAAGGAGCATTGGTGACTAGTGGATTGGAACTCTCGAGTGGGTGACTCGGGGAGTGGAGTAGGGCAAGGTAGGAGACCTTGTAGCCGAACCACTATAAATATCTTTGTCACATATCCTTTATTATTATTGCTTATCTTGCTAACATAATTATTTATTACCTTTTAGTAATAGATCTAAAAATAATCAACCATAAATGCTTAATCAAAATATTAATTGGGAAAAACTATTCAACCCCCCTTCTAGTTTTCAACAATTGGTATCAAGAGAAGGTTATCAAAGTTTTTTAAAGTATACGGTATTTTAAAAACTGATCAAATGAATTTCGAAAACTATAATTATTTTGTTAGATCTATTATATTATTTGTTTTCTTAAAAGCTCGCTGAAAGGATGATTGAGAAAAAGTGAAAACTGCTGCACTAGGACAAAATCTCATCCTGGCCCAACAAGCCGGTTCCACCAGTTCGGTTCACGAATAGAACCGGCAACACTCAGGTAATGGAACTGCGGGTCTGGCCAAAAGTTCTTGTTAAACTCAACTTTTTAAATGGGCCGAATTATAATAATGGTGTAGGCTTATATTTAAATAAAACTTGGACTTTTTAATTGGGCTAAATATGATCAATTCATATAAACCATCTTTTACTAATAAACCCTTTTCAAAAAAAAATTTATTCTTTTAAATAATAAAATTATTTGGCCATGATCACGTGTCGGAAATTCACAATGTCAAAAGGTACACAATCTCGTATCCTTTCTATTTTAGTTGCTCATCGTGCTCATATTCTATCTATGAAATAATTGTAAAGTGATATGTGATCTATTCTTCTAAGAATATTATTATGTTATTTTTGAGTCTAGCACACTCTTGCAACTTCTTTCTCGAATCCTCCCTTCAAACTCACGACTCGTCCGAGGTACGATGTCTAAGCACAAAATCTCGAATATTAAGCCTGACTATTTAAAATTCAAAACCTCCTTCACCCTTTCCCATTAAAACCAACGGCACATCCCCTCTAATATAAAAACCACTATCCTCCATCGTTTGTCATTCAATTCAAAAATCAAACCTCCCTACTTTCCCTCTCACTAAAAAAAATACCGATCAACTCATGGAAGTCCTCTTAGAGATTCTAAGTCCTATCTTAGTCGTCATCATCATCTCGCTGCTAATGCTCATATACCCTATACTCAAGTTCTCGCATGGAGACGTGTTCTTTATTTTGGACTGTTGTATTTCTCATTCTTTGTATCACATTGTATATTGAAACGAAATATATGTAATCTTCTTTGCATTGGCTATTTATTTCTTTTGTCTCGTTTACATTTTTTTGTAACCCTCGTCCTTCATATCTGCAAAATATAAAAAACTACAACAGAAAAAAATAAATAAAAAGATGTCACATTTTATTAAACAACATAAAAAAGGGGGGAGAAGAAATTTATATTTATTTATTTTTTTAATTATAAAAAAATATTGTCTGTTCAAACCTTGGCCGGTTCTTTTCGAATATAAACGTCGGTTCCCTTCTGATAATAGAACCAGCATAACCGGACATCTAACATAATTAAAAATACTCTCCCTCTTTTTATCTCTTCTCCGTTTCAAAAAACTCTCTTCCTAAAAACCTCCATTGACGATCAACAACCACCATCACCATTTTCTCTAATTCTTCATTTTCCAAATCGATCAAATCCTTTCATTGTAAGTCTTAATTATGTTTAACACTTTTAGTTTATCTTAAACATGAAAAGTCTAATTTTTAGGGCTCCCATTTTACTAATTCAATTCATCAACGAATTTAACACAATTATGCATCTAAGATAACATTAGTTAGGAATTGCATCTTATTCTTCGTTATAAAATTAACCCATGCATAAAATCCCAATGTCGAAATACGTAAAGCAAAACAAAAAAAATGGTATTGTTAATAACTGTAAAAACAAATGATTTGTTGTCTTCACGTGAAGAAGATTTATAAAACCCTCTTTAAGAAAATTTCAACATTTTAAGATTATATTTTTTTTCAATCGAAATTGGTTTTATTTATTTTATCATTTGATTTTATTTAGGAGAACTATGCCAAAATCTATCCACCTTGATCACCATGATACCGCTCACTACATCCCTATGTATCACTGTACCGGAGGCTTTACCGGACATGAATGAGACGTGATACAAAGAGAGAGGTCTACAAGTCACTTGTATCACGTCTCATCCATGAAGGTCGCGTTATCGACTCCACCTTCCTTGATGATCAACCCAACCTTTGCCCTACTTTCGCGGCTATTAGGTTTGACTGTCTTCTCAATATAGACGAAAATATTTATCCCATCTTTGTGCTTCAATTCTACAAAAGTGTTCGCATCATTCGTAATCTAAATGGAACTATCTCCATTGCCTTCATCATTAACAATTTTAAAATAACTCTTTCTCTTGTAGAGTTTGCTCGGATTCTTAAGATTCCTTGTTAAGGAGTTTGTATGTACACCCCTGAATGGCCCGTCTCATCCATTTAAAATGGCGTTGACTCTGATCCCGACATTTATCCTCCTCCTCACGAGGACTCATCCTTGATCCGTGATGCTTTGTTCTATGAAAGAACTCAACCTAAAACCTGAAAGATGAAAGGGATTGATACCTTCCTTGACCATTTTCAAATAATTCTTTTCAAGTTGAAAATCGATCTCAAGAAATGGGAAATCATCCTGAGTGGAAATGCTGTAAGTCTCACTGGAAACAAGGACCATCCTAACGCGTGTTTGTGCTACATGCTTTACTGCCTCACCATTGGAAAATACTTCAACCTTGCCTACTACATCATCCACTGAATGGTAAGCGTGACCAAGAATGCCGATATGACACTTCCCTATGGAATGCTTCTCACTCGGCTCTTTGAGCATGTTCATGTCAATCACCCATACTCCTTCACAAATGAACTCTATCTTGTGGATCACGTGATGATCCCTCTTTCTGAGAAAAGAGTCTTCTGATTCAAGGATAAGGGAAAAAGGCCTCGTCTCCCAACTTTAACTTCTTCCAATTTCAAGTCATCCGATTCTCCTTCTCCAACTCCTCACCAAAGGATGGAGAATGATCCCGTAAACAACTACACTCTTGATCCATTTCCTTACATGAACCAACTTCCACCTATCGAAGGAGGTGAGTCCCCGGAGTTCAAGCAAACCAAAGGATTGTTCAAGTACCTATTCCATTTTCTTTCCAAGAAGAAGTAGGGTGTGATATTCGATATAAGTATTTGTGTTTGTTCTAAAAACAATTTAAAACTTGTAATCTCAAGAATTGATCTCTATGATTAGCTCTTATGCTTAAGACAATTTGAATGTTATGTAGTAAACAATAACGAATTGTTGCTATGATTTATTCCTTGTGTTTTATGCTCTTGATTATACTAAAGGAGCATTTGGCATAATTAATTATTGAGGTTTGTTGGCGTTTACTTGTTCTCATAAATCCTTTAGGTCTATCTAAAAGAAGCAACTCTTAAGGAAAACAAGCTTTAGGAAATGCGTTAGATCACTAGTAGATATTTTTGAAAATTTAGAAATTTTGGAACCAAGGCTGATACAACCGGTTCCATTTGCAGCAAGCCAGTTTCATTGGAACCAAAGGAACCGGCTGTGCCGGTTCTATAAAAGGTTTTCCTTTGTTTTGGGGTGTTAGAATTTTGAACTAAGCTTATAAATATGTTAGTTAGATCTGTATTAAGCTGATACAATAGGTGTTTGTTTCTTGTTTGACTTAGAAATTAGCCCAAATGATTATGTTTAGCAAAACGCTAGTGGTTTAGGCATTAAATGTTAAATGCATGGCCTTTAGTATATAATAGGATCTTGTCATCATCTTCCTCATACTCACAAAACCTGCAAACATCCTTCCTCATACTCCATTCCTTAATCATCATACTCCATGGCATTAAGTGTTAACTCCTCAACCCAAAATCCTCCAAAGAAAATGCTACGAACCGATTACATTGACATCTCCTCCAATGAAAGTTCACCCATCCAAAACCACCTCACAAATGCTTCCCAACCTCTCAACATCACCAACACAACCCTCATCACCAACCCAAGCACTACTCTCGACACCACTCTTGCTCTCACAATCCCACCACTAACTTCCATCCAAACAACCCTTACTCTAGAACCAATCATGACACCATTAGCCCCTAGAGCTTTGACCTTCTCTACTCCACCAAGTTCACCATTATAACCTCATCCCTACCTATCTTCCTTGAATGAAATACCACCAAGAACTACAAATCCATTGCCATAAGTCATTTCCCAAGGCTTATCCCAAACACTCCCTCAACCATCACTTATGGATTTTGAACCAACTTTCCCACCTATCAACCTCTCTAGGAGTAGGTTGAGTTCTCAACCCAAGCCATCCATGACTAGAAACCAAATACAACAAGAACCTTAACCAACTTTACATACTTGAACAAAACATCCAAGAGGCTATCCAAAATGCACAACATGTGCAAGAAAGCCTTATTCCTCCTACCTCCATCACCACCCTACAAATGCCGCCACCATTCTATCCCACCACTACCTCAACTCAAATACCACCATTTAGAACATCATTCCCTCCATCAAGTACCTTTGTCCCTCTTGATCAATCCCTTTGGATTGAAGACCCTCCTAGACCTCAAGTTTACATATGCTCACATTACCAAAGAACCAAAACCATTGTCAACAACCTCCAAGATGAAATGAGGTTCATGTTGAACCATATTCTTGACCGCTTGAACCATCTCTCAAACCAACTACCATAGGATGATGATTGACAAGATCAAGTGACGTTAAGTTTTAGATGCTTTAGAAAATTAGATCACTAATTATGATTTTTGTTTTAGTTGACTTAGGTCAAGTTGTTTTACTTCATGATTCGTATCTAATAAAAATTAAGTTGTGTTTTAGTAATCATATTTGATCTTGTGTTGATCCTTTGTTTATCTTGTAATTGATCCTTTGTTTGGTTGTAGATCTTTATTTGAATTATTGGGTTTGATTTTGTGTTTGAATAATTGCTCTCTTTGTTTGTTAAAGCTGAAAATTGTATAGATATTTAAACTAAAGTGCTAACAGAACCGCCAGAACAGGCCTTCTAGAATCTCTCTAAGTTTCCTTTTATTACAATAATATGTTTATATCTCTTGAATTAACATGATTTTATAGGTTTTCCATCAACTTAGGGGAGGGGGGATATTGTTCCTTTTAATCTAACATATTAAAACTCTCTTAAATAATTTAGATTTCTTGACGATCCCATTTAGAGGGAGCACACGTCAAGAGGGAGCCTTAAAATGGACTCTCCATGGATCAATCTCGTTTCGATATCTATCGGACCATCCTTCATATTGCATTCTTACAATACACATGCATTATTACTAACATGTTTTCTTGAAGCTTCTCACTAGGAAACGCTGACAATCCTAATGTGATCATAATGTAAAGTTTTGTTTAATTAGATATTTTGTTTATGAATTGTGAATGTATTGTAGTGTAACATTTCTCATATTTCATGTCATTTTAACGACTCTATTATTCGTTACTATTTATTTTGGTCTGATACACGTTTACTTTTAATTTAACTTTTAAAGCTAAATCACGTAGACTAGAAATAATCATTCAATGTAAATGGTCACCAAATAAATTAAGTTACATCAATGCAAGTGTTATATAATTTTTTAAGAAGAGAATTAATGACTCCTCGAATCGTATTTAATTGGCACTTAAAAGGCTTACGTTCATAAATAAAATACATTTAGACACACCCTCGGAAATACCTACGACTTACATAGAACACAACCAAAAACCACTTCTAAAAACCTAAACACAAAATTTAATCAAATCAATAGTGTTTACTAACTCAAATTTTGGCCGAATACGGGTAGTAGAATAACCCATAAACAATTCGTCCCATGTGCTTATATCAACTAGAAAATCTCCAAATGATCCCTAAGTACTTGTACAACCTATGCTTAATTAAAGCATGTACTAAAGGTCTCTAACTAACTTATTACACAATGGTTAATAACCATTTTGTTCTCTTTGTTTCCCTCTTGATACACGCGGCTAAGGAAACACGCACACAACCCATAAGATTTCAAATCTTAACAAATCTTATACATATATCTTGCAATTAAGAGTTGTACTAGTAAGGTATTATCAAAACTATGGGAGATTAACTAGAAACCACAAAACCGCCGATTTAGGGCACGGTTTGGTTTGGATTAGGGACAAGGAAATGTAACTAGCTCATAAGCCTATAAATGCCCATCTACACTTGACATAAAACTCTTCTTGAAACTTATAAACTCACTAAACAATCCCTCTCAAACAAAACACATTGTTTCCCTTGTCTCGGGTCATAAAACACAAACAAACACCCTCACCATTTCATTCGAACCTACAAATAACACTAGGGTTTTCATACAAGGTAATAAGAAGGATCACGAGCCAAGGTTGGATATTTGTGTGAGCTTTGAAACTTAGGTTTGATATACGATCGTGTGACACGTTTGGGTTGTCATTCTACACGTCCAAACTCGACATCAAGACACTAAGACCCTTGTAAGTCCCGTGCCAAACCTATACGTGATCATATCATACTTTCATTCTTTTTTTGCTAGTCAATGGGTCATGTTAGTATGTAAATCATAAACTAACGAGGGCTTATACATGCTAAAGGGCAAAACATACATGTTATACACATGTACATATGCATATTATCTCTTGTGTGGTGCTAAAAAGATGTCAACCTATATAAAATTTAACCTAACAAGACTAGGGCTCATATGTCATCCTCAAAAACGAATTACTCGAAAACAAAACGTAAACTTTACGTGAAATCAAAATGGTAAGGCTTGTGAAGGAGTATACTAACTCATTAAATGCTTGCATGTGTCAAACGCGAACCATAGGTAGAACAAATAAGCTAAAGTGTTCGGCTTATGGTTAATCACCACAAACACGAACCATATACACCCACAATGGACACATATACCCACTGTTGGGCTACGTAGCCCACCAAGGATTAAGCATGGCTTATGGCTTAGCTTATTTTAGGGA
>BQNB010186745.1:0-11523 GCA_026074375.1 Tanacetum coccineum
TAAATCATATCACAGCTTATAAAACTACCTTAAACAAACTTATTTGAAAGCTTAAAATTAACAACCAAAGATCACAAGGCCACAAACAATTCACACGTAATCGCTTATGAGCTCTTTCATGGTAAGCTCATCTTCCAAAAAGCTCAAAATCCAATAAGCCAAGGTATTAACTGATTTTTAGATTTAAGTATACTAAGAGCTTATTAATAGCTCAATTTGAGCTTAGAGACTCAAAGAGCTTAAGAGGAGATTATGTAACATTAAAAGCTTATTTCACAAAGATTTAAGTGAATTTAAGAAAAGAAAATTCAAATTCCATTAATGAAAAAGTTTAGTACAATTCTGAAAAGGAAATTATATTCAAGCAAACATTAAGCTAAACATTTTAAAAGAAAAAAGAAAATTACAAAGCTAATTTTAATAAGCTAATTTATAAGCTACTCCTCGATGATCCCGTGTGAATGAATCCTTGCTTGTATTGATACTGCCTGGGAGAAGCTTCTAGGTCCTCATTCAGTTATATCCTCTTCTTAATCTCATCCATACATTCCTTTCAATCATTGGATGCTCTCTCTCCATCGTTGGATTAGATTTTGTTCACACGGATTGCCAACGTGGCAATCCGTGATGTGACCCTCTTGTGCTTCTTTTGTACGCCTTTTATTACAAAATACTAGATCTTGGTGTGTTTCCTTCCTTGTACGCGTGTCATTCCCTTTTGGGAATTGACCAATGGGAGCCTGGATGATGTATAACTCTGCCAAGGTGGAGGGTTTCACTTGAATTGCGTAGCCACGTAGTCAATTTTCATTTGACCTTTGGTTTGAACCCGAGGTAAATCGAAGAAGACGGGTGAATAGTAGTAACTAAATTTCGCGCGTAAAACTTATAAAAAAGAGGTTTGACTTTTCTTTTTGACCCGGGGTTATAACTCCGGGCTTACAAGGGTTTTGGGCATGGGTAGGATTTGGGCTCGGGCTTTGGTGTTATAAAAAGGGGAGATAACGGGTGTTAACTCTTATAATTAAAAGAGTTAACACCGTTAGGGTTTAGGGATTGTTTTTGCAATTTGGTTTAACTTTGAGGGACTATTTTGGAATTTTTGGGTTTTGTCTTTTTATGGTTGACCATTGTTGACCATGAGTCGACTTTTGTTGACCTTTGATGACATTCTTCTGGCTCTTGTATTCTCTTTCCTTTCCCGTGTCCGTGTTTGTCCGGTTTTGACCGTTTTCTTGAAATTTTTGCAATATCCGTACCTACACAATCACAAAGACAAATCAAGCAATATTCAAGCATTTAAAGCACAATTTTGTCTCTTTAGGGTCATTTTTGATATAAAACGGATATGTGTTTTCACACATATCAGACAACATTATACCCTAATCCTGTTTTACACTTATCTATTATCTGACTGTCTAGAAGTTTACTTAGGCTTTTTGATGAATTTTCAAATTTTTGTACTGTAAGTTGAACCTCATCTTTTTCTTTTGTAGCCAACTCTAACTTCCTTTTAAGCTCTGTAATATCTAAATCTCTTAAATATATTTCACATTTTAAGAGTTTTATATCTTTCTCATACATAGACTCATTTTTCTTAAAGACTAACAGTCTAGCTTCTACAGATTCTAAACTTGTTTTATAAGAGATAACACTTATCCTAGATGTTCTTAAGTCTTTAACTAATTATTCATTTTGTTCTTTTATATTTTTGACACATTCTAAACAAGATGAACAACAATTTGAGTCATTAGATACCTTAGAGTTTGTAGAAGAACTTGAACTTGTTGAAGAATAAGCCATGAGAGCAAAATTAGTTGGACCTTCTTCTGCTTGGTTACTCCAATCATAGCCAAAGCCATCACACTGATATACTAAGGCATTTGAAGTAGTTTCTTCAACTGGCACAGTCCTTCTGGTAGGCTCCCTGTTCCTGCTGTCTTGATTCTTAGGTGCCCTGCACTCCCTTGCAAAGTGTCCTCTCTTATGGCAGTTGAAACACTCCACCTTGGACTTGTCAAACCCAATTCTTTCTTTGTTGGCCATGTCCAGCTTCCTTCCAGTATTCTTCAAGAATCTTCTTGCCCTCATAGTCAGCATAGCAATGTTCCACCTCAAATCCATCTCTTCTAGATCATCAGGATTGATTTGTTGTAGATCTTCATTATCTAGTTGTGGAATACTTGGTTGGCTAGCAAAGAAGGAATAAATCACAGCATCACTCAAATTTTCAACAGTTGTTGAGCTATCAGCAGCACCCTGAGTGCTAGTAGTATTAACTGCTCTAGTTGCACTGTTAGTGCTGCTAGAGGACAGAAAGGCTACATTGTGTGAGTTTGTGGTTGAGCTAGATGTCCCCTTGACCTCTGATTCATAAGCCTTCAGGTTGTTGAAGAGGTCATCCAAACTCAATGTCTCAATCTCTGGTTTGTTCCTCCATACAATAGTATGCATAGTCCATTCTTGTGACAAACTTCTCAAGAACTTCTGATTGATGTCTTCTTGAGGGATAACTTCACCATGCATCTCCAGTTGACTAATTAGCTTTTGAAGCCTTTCATAGGTTTGCTCAATCACTTATGTGTTGGATGCAGCAAAGTTTTCATATTGCTACTTCAGAAGATTTTTCTGAGTTTTCTTTGTAGCAGTATTACCTCCAAATCTGTTCTCAATAGCCTGCATCAGTGTCTTAGCATCCTTGTATGAGTTGAACTTTAATTGATGCTCATTAGGTAAGGCCATTAACAAAGTGCTTCTTGCCTTCAATTTTGCCCTTCTTTGTGCCTTCTCTTCAACACTCATAGGAGGGATAACAGTCTCCTTACCGTCAACAGTTTTTGTTACTATGGGTGCATTACCATTTTCTATGATCCCCCATAGAGTGTAATCACACCTCCCCGGCAGCGGCGCCAAAAAATTGATTGTAAATTAGACCCTTACTATATATATAAATATAAATAAATATATAAATATAATAATGAGAATCAAAAATATCAATCAAATGTAGTAAACCGGGAAGCATGCGATTCCCGGGTCGTTTATCCCCAACGAGGCGTGAAATTGACGGTTACGTATTTGGTTTGACTTTTGGATGCTTGAATGAAAGAAGGATTTGATTTGGTTTTCTAAATCCTACGGGAAATTACAAAAATTTAAACTAAGATATACTTAAAACTACGGGAATATCATAAAAAGGCATGGGAAATTAAACCTAAAACTACGGGAAAGCATAAAAAGGCAAATGAATATCCTAAAATTCTACGGGAAGCATAAATAAGGCATAAAAGGAAAACCTAAGTCTACGGGAACATGAAAATTAAGGCAATTAAACTTAAAACACGAAAACGAGAACGGGAATTAAAAAAACGAACGCGACTTAAAACCTAATTTATTGAAATTTAAACCTAGAATGATTTTTTAACTTTTAGTTAATCCTAAGTGACTAAAAGGGAAGAACAAAGAAAACCAGACCAAAAACGGAAGTAAATTAAGCTTAAAAACGCGAAAACGAGAACGGGATTTTAATCCCGTTCTTTAAAAAACCAAATTTTGCAAAAATAACCCTACAGATGCAAATTTATTTTTCCTAGGTCCTACATGATAAAAGAAATTTTTTTAAAAAAGAATTATATTTTTTTGACTTTTATTTTATTTATTATGATTTAAAAACAATTTTAATGAAAATAAATGATTAAAAATAGTAAACTAATGATAAACAAATTATTAAAAAAATACAGAAAAGTAGCTTGAACAGTGAGGAATGCAAGAAAAATAAAAACTTTGAAAACTGCTGAATAGAAAAGCAGTAAAATAAGCAAATAAGACAATAAGCTTAAACTGCCAACACCCCTTTATATATTAAATATGACAAACATGTAATGAAAAAGTCCTAAGGGCGTGTTGGCAGTAGAGAGTGTGTGTGAGGTGCTTGCTTTACAAGGGGGAGGTCATGGGTTCGACCCCCATGCCTCCTTTTTTTAAAAACTTTTTTTTTCAAATTTTCTTTTCAAACTTATAAAACAAGCAGAAGTGACAACTTTTAATAAAAACACTTTTTACATATCTAAAAAATAAGCCAAAATTAAGCTGATGAAAAGTTGACGGACTTGATTTTTACACTTAAGTATCTAAATGGATAACTGCTAAGCTTTTTTAGAACACATAAGCTAAGCAAACAACATAATAAGCTAAAACAGATAGACTACTTTACTTAATAAGCAAATAGGAACAAAAACAATCTAAGAAAATAAGCTAAAATGAGCTAAACAGACAAAAATATTTAAGGGCTTTTTATACTATAAAATTTTAAGCTAAAAGTGCATTAGGCTCAAATAAGCTCTACCCTAAGTGAAATAAGCTAAAATGCATTAAAACTACCCTACATAAGCAAATAACCACTGAAATGAGCTAAAGGCAAAAGCAGAAAAGCTAGAAAAAGTAAATAAGCTATGAAAAGATGACAAATGCTAATAAGGCTAAAACTTAAAAGAGGCAAAACTAATTGCTTATTTTAGACACAATAAGCTAGAGAAAAAGCAACTAAGCTAACAACTATCATAAAGCTATCCCTAATAAGCTCTATGTAATAAAAATAAGCAACTAAGATAAGCTAAACTAAGCTAAAATGACAAAAAGGTTTTTTTAACTAAGGCATACAAGGGCTTAACAGTTTGGCTTATCTGGACAAATAAGCACAATGCTAAACTAAATAAGCTAAGAATGGGCTAAAACCTAACCTAATAAGCAACTACAAACAAGAATAAGCCAAGGAAAACAGACAGATAAGCTAAAAAGCTCAAATAAGCTAAGGGCCAAAAACTGGAAATCAACAGCCTAAGGGGCACTTTGGAGCTTAAAAATAAGCAACAAAATAGATCCTTATGGGATTGGGGCTTGAACTAGCTTAAAGCTAGTCCTATAAGCTACAATAAACGACATTTAAAAAGTATTTTGAAATACATTTGAACCATTAAAAAGACTGATGAAAAAGCCTAACAACTAACCCATTCAAGTGTGCAATAACTGTTTTGACCCATTTGTGCTTTAATCAATGAAACAGTGAAGGAAACTTAAATACCAGATTTTAGACTTGAAAATAAACTCATTTTGAACTTGAAAACATGCTACTTAAACCTCAAAACTTAAAATCCTAGTTAATGCATTCTAAAATAAGCACTAAATAAGCTAATGAACAGTAATAAGCTAAAAAAAATGAAAAATGAGAACTTACCAAGCCCTTGCTCAAAACAGGGCAAACAAAGCAATCTACAAGCTCTAGCTTGTCAAAGACAAGCTAGTAGTGGTCTTAAAAGCCCTTCCAAGTTTGGCTTTTCTTCCAAATGCTGAGGTATTTTGAGGGGAGAGTTTTTTGTGATTTTTTTATTTTGGATTTTTAAAGACAGAAATTTAAAACAAACTTATACAAGCTTTTAATGGCTTAAAAGCTTATACAAGAGCTTAGAAAAACAATATTAAAAGACTAGTAAGCTTAAATGACAAGAATTAAATTAAAACTGTAAATTGCATAAAATTAAATTGCAAGTATTTAAATGACAAGAAATTTAAATGATAATATATTAAAAATGCAGTGATTAAAATTGGTACAAATGATGTTTACAAGCTTTTGACTCTTAACAAAATTCGACAAAAATAAAAAGCTACAAATGACCTACTATTTATACTAAAAGTATCTAAGTCTTCTTCTTGTGCTTCTTTAGAGAGAGAACTCAAGCAGTGTGTTTATTGTGTGAGAGAGTCTTCAAAGCAAATCTCAGCCCTTAAAATTCCTTTGTGCCCAAGTCATATCATCATAGCCTTCCATTTCCTTGTCTAATGATGTAAAAGGGGATTGCCAAGGTGGCAAGAGCTTCATGTGAGTGAGAGTGATGGTTATTTTGTTTGGTAGTTGCAGGGGTGAAGGAAAACGACACATGAACAGTGTTGGGTTTTGAGCTTGGCGGGAAAATTGAGTTATAAGGGTGCAGGGTATAGTTTGGCAAGTTGGCAGAATAAGCCCCTCATGGTGATATGTAGCATTGCAAATCCAGTCCTTGTGGTGGGTATGAATTTGGGGACTAGGCAGCTTTGGTCCCTCAATGTTATAAGAGTGCTTGCAAGTTAAGTCCTTGGTGAGATAAAACTTAACAAACGTTGGTATAAGTGTTAACTGGCTTGGATTTGGGCCTAGGATTTAACTTGTTTGGGCCAGTAATGGATAAAAGAGGTTTTGGACTTTCATTTAGACTTTGGGCTTATATAATTGTAATAGTCTTCATATAATATTTAAATGGGCTGACCCGACCCATTAGATGGGTATGGGTGGGCCCATTTAATATTTCTTCGGTTACGGCTTTGACTTTGACTGTTGACTTTGCGGGGTTGACTTTGACTTTGATTTGACTTTGTCTTTTCATGCTTTTCCATTCCGTGCTCGGTTTTATCCGTTTTGGCTTGATTTTTCGTCCTTTTGTCGGATATCCGTTTCCTGCACAATATAAATGAAAACATACAAATACAAGGTATTTTTGGTACGTTTTTAGTCATTTAAGTCCGAATTTAATGGAAAACGGTATGTGTAATTAAGCACATACCAAAATCCCCCATACTAAACTATTGCGTGTCCTCACGTAATGCTATAAGTAAGCACTTAGAAAACTAAGAATCTCAATCCCCCTCGACTAATAACCTCGAAAAGTAGCTAAGTGTTCGTCAAGGGGAATGAAAGAATCAATAGCTTCGAAAAGCCCCGTTTTTACCATTTTTAAATATTCACTTATTCCTACACATATTTTTGTTCTTTTCATTTTTCTCATTTTTTGTACTTTTCATATTAAGCAACTAACTAGAACGTTTGACTTTCGTTATTTTTATAACTTTTAGGGATCATAGAACAAGATGCATTTCAATCCTAAAATGCCCCTAAAAAGGATAAATTCATCGTCCCCGACTTTTCACTTATTCCAAACCAAGCTTAAAACGAAATCACCGTTAAATATAAGTTAAGATGCTAACACTACTCATATTTGCAACTTGTGAACTTTTCACTCCCGACAATTATTATATATTAGGTGAATGTGCCATTTCGAATTTCAACTATGGATCAACGTTTTGCAAAATTTCTATGCTTCACGTTCCACCCGAGAATAATGAGTTTGAAGGCGAGATCATCCCATGTAGCGACTTTCGTCTCGGCACATCCCAACCTTGCGGCTAAGTGACCAGGCTTTTGACACCCCACAGAGACTAGTATCGGGACTCACGGACCTTCGGTTTCAAAAACTCTTAGGTTTCCCGTATATACATAGCTTATTTAGAAAAACTTAAAATAAAATAGTCTTAGTTCAAAAGCATATTTAAATTTAAGAAAAAGAGATTTTCCCTATATTTATTAATTCACGTTTACTACACTTAATACAATTATTCATTCTTAAGGAAATCCTCGACCTTTTAGAAGGCTGCAACATCGGTTGTGAGCCGGCAAGATGCAGCAAACTTTTATCAGTCTTGGATTATTATTCTTACTATGGGCTTTCTTTAGAAGGCTGCAACATCGGTTGTGAGCTGACAAGATACAACAAACTTTTATCAGCCCACAGTTTATAATTATTATTACCACAATTTTTTCATTTTTTTCCATTTTTTTCACTTTATATTACCACGATATATAGAAAATTTCGTTTAGAAAATTTAAGTATAAATTTGAACTAAAATTATTGATATCGACTATACTTCAAAAATTGTTGATTTAAGTTTAATTTTCAAAAATAGCACGTATTATTAGTCCGGTTAGAAGCTTATGGGAGAAAAAGCCACAAATTACACACATGAGCTCTTAAGATTTCCAAATAATCCTTGTTTAGCATCCAACTCATAATTAACTCTATCATTTTTTGTTCTTCGCAATCCGCGAACGCTTAGTCTAAAAGTTAAGGAACAAGCTAGAGCTCAACACGCTCGATCGAGTCAAAATTTATTCTTATTCTACCCAGCAGGAAAGTCAAAATTATGACAAAACACTTATTTTATTTTTGAAAAATTTTAAATTTTTTCATTTTTTGAAATTTTGGTGGTAAAAACAAGATTACGCGAAAACAACGACTGCAGGCACAATCAAATCGATAGATCCCCCCATACTAGAATTAAACATTGTCCTCAATGTTTTAAGAAGGGTCTCTACGTAAATCCTAAGCCGTTTATTAAGTATGCTTAAAGATAAACGTTAGTCGATAAGATTTGGATATCGGATTCCCAAATGAAGCTGAGGATGTGAAGCTCTTGTGAACGAAGGACAAAACTGCGAGCAAGAGAGGCTTCAAAAATCCAGGCAATCCTGGACAATAAACAACGCAAACACAAAACATGGAAAATAGAAGAGGCGAGCCTCTCACAACAAAAACAACACTTATTCATTACTACATAACTAGCATACTACTACTACGATTACTAGGATAAGCATGGGTTGCCATCCACGAAGCGCGTGTTTTAGGTCACTTAGCTTGACCCGATCCCCCCATACTTGAACTTTTCAAGGGGGATAGAAATGGAGACATGGAACATCCAAGACACAGATGTCCTCTCCATAAGAGCAAGGAAAAATCTCCATCGGGTTTTCAAAAATTTTAATGACTTTGAAAGCTTTAGGGCCCCGATGAGATACTTTCGGGAGAAGAGAAGTATGAACCCTTTTAGAAGTTAGAATCCTGGGTTGAAAACTTTTTCCTTATTTTCGGATGAAAACGAGAGTAAAATTCCAAGCCCGGGAACTTCTTTGTGGAAAGGAAGTTCATAAAGAGGAGGATTAAAATCCTCAAGAATTAAAGAAGCATTAGTGGCCTTCTTCTGGTGTTGCAATATTGGTGACTTTAAAGAGGTTTTCATGAATGAGTATACCCGGATTAAATATGTTGTCCTCGTTGTCAGTCGAAGGAAAAGCATCAACCTCAGAAAAATCCTCATAGAAAACCGAGTCACACTCGGGAAAAGGAAGGAAATCACTTGATCCAGGAATATCAAGTTCATCAATTAAGATTTTAGAATCTTCGATTTTCTCTTCCTTGGAGTCAAATGGATCATCATAAGTATCATCGTTAACGGTTTCAAGATCAAAAAGTTCATCATCATAATCATCCCATAATGGTGGGGATGAGTAATAAAGAGCATGTTCATCGGTGAACATCTCAGAAATGGTATCAACAAGATTGTCATCAAGAGAATTTTCATCAACCGAATCTTCAAGAATAGAATCCATTTCCTTAATAGGATCATGGTTAAGCAAATACTCTAAATCTCGAAGATCGGATTCAGCATCAAAGGGAAGATCATCATTTTCTGGTGGAAATGTGATGTGAGCGAGTTCATCGGCAAACTCCTCAAGAAAATAGTTGTTAATCTCAGAAATCGGGAGACTAGGTGAAGAAGAAGTGGTACTGCCACTTAAAGAATTATGAAAAAGAGGGAGAGGAGATGAAGGATTACTATTTCCCGATGGAAATGAATCACTTACGAGATAAGCTTCGAATTCTTCCCAAATTAAATTACTTTCTTCTATGGAAGTAAGTGTGGGGAAGAATAAGAAGACTTGGTCTCGGGTTTTGAAATCCGAGTGGGATTGCCACTCAATTGATTATCATGATACGGAGGGAGATCTTCGGTTTTATCAAGATTTAGCAAGTTCTCAATAATGTCTTCCTCCGGATCAAAGATATCATCATTAACTTTTGGTGAAGTTAAGTCGGTATGAGAAGTGAGAGAAGAAGTGGGATTGCCACTTAGACGATTTGTTGCAAACAAATCTTCATGATATTCCTCATGTGAAACATTGTAGACATCAATCATGTTGATTGATTCTTGATAAGGTTCGTTTGAATAGCTTGAAGTGACATTTCTCATATTCAAGATTAGTATTTCATTACCGTCACGGAGAATCATTTCCTCTCTATGAACGTCAATCAAAGCATGAGCGGTCCGTAAGAATGGTCTTCCCAAAATGAGGGGGACTCGCGGATCGCTTTCATAATCAACAATGACAAAATCAATGGGAAATGTGAACTTTCCAACCAGAACAAAGACATCTCTTGCAATTCCTTTAGGAGTGCAAATATCTCGGTTAACAAGTTCAAGAGTCATTTGGGTGGAAATAAGCTCGGGTAATCCTAACTCTTTCCACACCGAGAGTGGAATCAATTTTATGCTAGCACCTAGACCGGCTAGGGCCTTGCACTTGAGCTCACTAAAACTACACGGAATGAGAAATTTCCCAGGGTCACCTAGCTTTTCGGGTATTTGACCTTTTCCCTTGGTTAAGGGCATTTGGTTGAGATTTGCATTTGAGTTATTTTATATATATACCGTCCACGAATCAAGACTCTTAAACATCTTTTGGTATTTCGGGATTAGAATCAAAGCATCGGCAAGAGAGATATTGATGTAAAGTTGTTTGAACATTTGCCAAAATTTGTGGATTTGGACTTTATCTTTTTCTTTTTGTTTCTCTTGGTTCATTCTTGATGGATAAGGGATATGAGGATAACGAGGATCCCTTTGGTGAATCACAAAGTTTCTTTGAGAAGGAGGTTTAGCTTTTTGGACATGAGGAGGTGGGACCTTAATGGTAAACTCACCATGTTTCGGGTCTATTAAAGTCTCCTCTACACGTTTATCCTCCTTCGGATTAATGAATGGAGGAGGCATAGGAACGGTAGGTCCATCAAGAACAAGACCACTTCGAGTGGTAATGGCTTTTAATTCACCCTTTGGGTTAGCAATGGTGTTGCTAGGGAGAGATCCCATACCCGAAGTAGAAGCGGTGTTCATTTGGAAAAAGCTAGCCATCATGTTCTTAAGCTCGTTTGTTTGATTTGATATTGAAGCTTGAATTGAAGATTGCATTTCATTCTTTAACTCATTTTTCACATTGTTAATTTGAGCTTGCATGGCTTTTATATTAACATCATTCATTTTCTTAATTTTCTCCAATTCATTTAAAGGAACACTTTGGTTTTGTTGAATTGAAGCTTGATAAGTTGGATTTTGATTGAAATTGTTTCCTCGGTTATATCCTTGAGGTTGGTTAAAACGGTTTTGATTATTTTGCCCGTTTTGTTGAACAAAACCCAATGGTCTTGTTTGATTAACCACACCTGGAGTACGATAACCGGAATTACCATGATTGTAGTTACCCGTGGCTGCTGCAACGTATCCTTGAATATTATCCTGATATTCCGGGAAAGTGTTGCCATCGGCGGCGAGACACTGATAGTAAGGATGAGCACCACCTCACGTAACACAAATCTCCTCAACGGCTTTTACGGAAGCTGGAGGTGGGGTTGCTTGAAATTATTTAAGAATAGCCGTCATAGCAGTAGTCACAGCACTCGTTTGCTGATTTACCGCATGAGTAAGTTTGGCTATATCGGAAGAAGAAGAATTACCATCACATGATTTCACTTAAAACTTGGTTTTAAAATCTTAAAGGGGTGTTTGGGTCAATGCTTAAAATGGGTCAAAATGGTCTTTGCAATAGGT
>BQNB010186747.1:0-12100 GCA_026074375.1 Tanacetum coccineum
GCGAGGGGGATACATGCTATAAACCATAAATACAAGTGTTTTTCCAACTGTATGCTATCTTGATATATTATTGCCTAAGTCTTTACTTTTGCTATTAAGACCCCACTATCATGAACCGTTAATTACTTTTCATTGTAAGCGCGAATGCTGTGAATAGATCTAATTGGGACTGAACTCCTTGTTGGTGTACCCGTTCATGGGGTAACCAAACGCACTTCATTTGAATCACTATGCGGGTGTTTGGCAAAGGCACCCGTTGGGGCAACTACTTGTGATTAATGATTTTCTCAAGGCCTCGATGTCATGAGCTTAGGGCAATAATACTGTTTTCTATAATAATTGTACTTATTGCAATTATTACACTTATGAGTGTATAACAACGTAACCCACTGTTTATGATGACTTGTATTCAAACTATTTACCATGAACCTATGAATTTCACTCAACCATTGTGTTGATCTTTTTAGCATGTTTATCTTTGGTAATTGAGCAACTCATGGCACGGACTTGAAGATGGATAAACTGTTATCATTTAAACTTTATGTTTCTAGATTTTAGGATCTCTCTTTTTGTAAAACTCTGATGAATAAATGAATGATAACTAAATTTTCCAAAGAACGTCTCTTTACGAGTCATTTTCTATGATTATGACTGTTGTACTATGAAATAATACCCCAGATTAGCTTCCGCTGCTATATTTGTCAAAATAGGGGTGTTATAATAATCCTTCCAGCTGTAGTAATCACTCAGCAATTGTAACTGAGCACAAGCAATATTAACTACTTAGAAGTTTACTCTAGCAGTACTAACATACACTAACAGTACTAACTTTTGTACTACTAGTAGTAACTACTTAGTATATTTTTAGTCTTCATCTTTGAGCAGTCTTAACTTCTACTAGCAGCAGTAACTTTATACTAACAGTACTAATATATACTAACAGTAGTAACTAGCAGTAGTAATTTTTATACTACCAGTACTAACTACTTAGCATAATTTTCATTAGTGTTACCAGCAGTAGTAAGTTATGCTTGACAACACTAATATATACATAAGCAATAGTAACTCTAAGAATATCTTGAAGTCTTTTAATCCCAACAATCCTCCCCTAAACTTGATGTTCATCATCTGAATCTTTAAGTTTCTTCATTAAAAGTCTTCACGATCACCAGGAGGATGTATTCAAACACTTCATTGACCTTTTTCCTGCTTTGTCATGAGCTTGAGTAGTTGATAACATATTTCATTCAAATGGTTAGCTTGAAGCTTTTTGTTCAGCATGTTTATGATTGTTATTGGTGCAAGGGGATATCTTTTCTCAACCAACATAAAGATATGTAGATTTTTAAACCTCATAAAGTGCACTCCACATGTATCAAACGACTTCTAAATAGTCACTTTGTATCCTTGTAGACTCCTCCATACTTAACTTTTTATGTCAGGTTCAAACATTACTTTTAGATCACCCCAAAACACTCTTTCATAATCCTCCTCTGGCCTTGTATTCCTATGTTTAGCTTTGACCAACTTCTAAAGGGTCTCCAAGTCTTCTCTATCAATATTCTAAAGCATCTTAATCATTGGTAAGTATCTTTTTGAACTTCCATCATCTCTTATTAATTGAAAGTATCCAAACTATCCTTCTTTAACAATCTTGTATTCAACAATCATTGGAGGTTTGGTGGCTAGAGGTATAGCATCAATTGCTACCTCATCATCTTTAAATATCTGAATATGCTTTTTCATCTCTGTCTCCTCTTGATCATCATCTTTTTCAGCTTCTACATTATCATCTATCTTCTGCTTCTTTGATTTATCAGATTCAAGCTCATCTCCTGCTCTTTTAGAACTTCCTTCAGTTCTTGTCACACTGCTTTTCACCATCTCTGAATCCATAGGAACAAATGAATTTACCTGTTTGTATGCTTTGTCAAAGAGCTTATGAATTTCTTCATAACTCCTTCCTTTTAGCTGATTATGCTTGTAACCACCCATATTCTTTAGATATGTACACATTATATTCCTTATCTGAGTTTTGGTAGGTGGTTTACTTCTTTGCTCTGCTGCTCTCTGTGTTGCAAAGAACTTTTTCCTTTCAGCTATCATATCCACTAACATTCTTGACTTTTCTTCAATGAAGAATTGTTTTTGTTCTTCAGCTTGGAGTCTTGCATCTAATTGCTCATCAGCCTCAATTATAGCTTGAATGCTATCCAGTTCTTTAATAATTGCTGCTCTGCTAACTTCTTCCTATGCAACTCATTCTTTTTGCATTCTTTCCAACTCTGCTTGTTCTTCAGCATGCAATCTGAGTGCCAATTCTTCATCAAGTGCAATTTGATCTTTCTTCTTTAATGGCTTTTTAGGCTCAACCATTTTTGTCTTGCCTTTATCTTTTGCTTGTGGAAGTTGTGATGCTTTTGAATAAGAAACTATTGGTGTAAATGCAGGTGCTTGCTCCTCCTGATCATGAAAGACAATTCCTTTTGCCTTTGGTCTTGTTCTGGAAACAACAATAGTAATTGTTGTGGCAACAGTTTTAATAGCCTTTGGTTTAGCTGCTTTGATCTCTATCCAGGTCTGAGCCAGAGTCAACTCATCAATAGTTGTTGTAGCACTGGCAGTAGTAACCACTTCACCAACAGTAGTAACTGGATCAGTAGCACTAACTGGAAATGAGCTTGTAGTCTTAGCAGCATTAACTATAGGCTCTTTAAACACCTCATCACCATTAAGAACATCAGTATCAAACATCAAGTCTTCATCATTTCTTTCTTGAGTCTCATCAATCAAGGTCACCTCTTCATCAGCATCAAGATCAACTATTTTCCTCCCCTGTTTAGATACATCCTCCTGAGCACCCAAACTAACATCATTAGAGGATTCTACCTTGCTAGCTGAACCAACCTTCCTTAACCTTTTGAGCCCTGAAGTTCTTGACTTCCTTATCTTTTCCAACTGCTTAACTCTCTTCTTTAAACTAACAATCTCCTTTGCATGAGCAGTCTTTGCTTCCTCCAAATCAAGAACCTGCTTTTGTAGTTTGGTACATAAACTCATCAATTTAGTAAGTTGCAATCTATCCTTACCACTTTGAGGTAGATCACAGGAAGGGGTAGATATAGGTTCCTCATTAGTAGCCTCATCAGGGATAGGCTCTGTAGGACCACTGTCCTTCCTCTGTTTCCTTCTAGAAATTTTCTTTTGAGGCTTAGATGATGATGGTTGAGTAATAATGGGCGTGGAATGGGAATCAGTAGGAGCCGCTAGATCTTCACCCATGTCTTCTGGAGCTTGAACCATTATAGTTTGAAATAGGGGGTGATTCTCCCAGAGAAACCTTTTCCTTCCCTCTTCATATTAGCAAAAATCTTCTTTGTATGGGAAGGTGTAACATAAATCCCTTTATGTTTAGTCATTCCTTCAACTTGATTGTTTAGGAAGACTTGCACAAACCTTGGATACATAAGAAACTTAACCCCACCCTCTACGTTTTTCACCATATTGTCAAAAATGTACTTGGAAAAGTTAAATTTTTGGTTTGTAGCAAGACAAATGATAGCAGATGCCATAGTGCTACTAAATTCATTCCAAGTTGTAGTCTTAGCACTAAGGCATTGCAGAATTGTATGGATAAGAAATTTCCACTGGGATGAAAAATAAGCTTTATATAATGTAAGCTTTTGTGTAAGATTTTCATACCCCATGAGTGTCAGCTGTTCAAAAATTACATCATTTGGCAGACATTCAGTCCCTTCAGCATCTTCTAACATAAGATCACTTCTTACACTCTTCTTAGTGATGATCACCTTCTTCTTATCTACTAGGGCTTGTATCTGACGGTCCCCATTAACTGTCTTAGCCTTAGCAGTTGCCCAGAACTGTTTAATGCATGATTCATATACTGTAGGATTAACCGTTAACGCATATTTGATAGAACTTGCATTCAGAAAATCAATAATGCCTTCAAACCTATTACTTTCTTTGGGTTTTTCCAAAAACGCAACCAAATTGTGAGTTTCAGCAAACTTTGGGGTCGACATTGTGATGAGTTTTGATGATTAAAGATGAAACTGAGTTAGGGTTTATGATTAGAGAGTATAGCAAAGTGTAAAATTGAACAAATGAGTGATTGAAACCCTTAATTGAAGTATTTATGAAATCACTCTCAACAACATTAACTTAAACTGGCATAATTAAGTTAAGCCTAACAGTATTAACTAACCCAACAGTAGGAAGTTATACCTAACAACATTAACTTATGCCTAATAGCAGTAAGTGAATGCCTAGCAGCATAAACTAGTATTGACAGCAGTAAGTTTAAGCTTAGCAGCATTAACTTTGATACACCAGCATTAACTCTAATTTTATTCCAAAAAGCATTTCCATCATGAATTTTGACTCTCACAAGCTCTCTTTCTGTTTTTGATCTCACAATATCTCTCATTTCTTTTTCTCACCAATTCACTCTATCTGTTTTTATATCACACAACTCTCTTTCTATTTTTTAGCTCACTATATCTCTCATTTCTTTTTCTTACCATTTCACTCTATCTATTTTTATATCACAAATCAAGAGCCCTAACAGATAGTTTGGTACAAAATTCCATCTATTCCTTTAGTTTCATATTGTCCTCCCCACTTCCAAGTAGAGGTAGATCACTAGACTGTTTAGATGCAGCCTCAAACCTAATTTAAGCTTCTACACACCCAATATGGTATCTTGGCACCTGGGACCACTACCTAAGTCAGTTCCCTGAGGAAGAGACTCATTAAGTATTGCCATAGACTGGGTCTTATTTATGTTACCACTGTCCTGCTCTACTTCTAAGCTAGAAGCAGTAGTGGCAGCCCTTTCCATTCTATCTTCCCACTCCTTAATAACAGTCTTATCTGTTACCAGGGGAATAGGTCCACTAGACTGAGATATCTCAGTGGTCCTTTTGGCTTTCCTAGGTTTTTGAGTCTTTTTGGGTTAAGATAATGATGGAACAGTGATTGGTTTAAGATTAAATAGTGAGACAGTTGTGGATGTGTGATAGGTTTTAGTGGGATTTCTCCAGACCCTTCACCCAATTCTGCTTGAATGGTTCAACATATTAATTTTGACAACAGTATTAAATGCAACTAGCAGCATTAAGTAATACATACCATATAAGGTCACTCTAATAACCTAACTTGAATGTCAATCCATAGCTGCTGTTCCATTCCATTCCAAACATCCTTTCATTAATCAAGACTTCATAATTAACCTCCCCTCAATCAATACGTCAGAGGTTAAGCATTTCAATACTTGCAATCAGATATTGAAATATGCTAACATCAAATTGCCTTGTGAGTAAATCAGCAACTTTAATGGATTAGTGTTGAATCTTTGAGCCCTTTAATTAATCTCTTCTCATATGAATCCTAATGAAGTGATGTCTAATTTAATGTTGCTTAGTCTTTGAGTGGGAAACACTGATTCTTAACAATGTAGATGGTGCTTTCATTGTCAATGAAATCTTGGTATCATATTGAATCCATAATCAAGCAATTGATTTTTGGATCCATAACACATGTCCACAGTAATAATAGCAACAACAACATACTCTTGCATTCATAGCAGAGTTGGCAACTATAGATCGCTTTTTACATGTCATGAAATCAACCTTCTTTCCAAGAAATTGACAACTCCTATTATGGATTTCGTCTAAGCTACACTACATAATCACTATCAGAAAAAGCCCTCTAAGTCAAATGGTGAATCTCTAGAATACCAAAGGCCCAACTTTAGATGACCTTTTGAAGTAACTAAAGATTCTCATCCACAACATGAAGATGTGAAGTCCGTAGGTGTGGGGGGGGGGAAAAAACCCATATTTTTTAGACCTGCACCAAGCACAAACACCAAACATTATTCAGGTCCTATAAGCTATAGGTACATCAATGATCAATCATGATCTGTATATATGAACATCCACATTTTAGCTTCTCATCCTTGAGTAATGCATTGTTAGTCTCCATTGGAGTGCTTGCTGTCTTCACAGTGCAAAACCAAACTTTTTCAAAATATCGAGCTACATAGTTGTCGTTGGCTAATGAAGAGTCCATCATCTTTTTGTTTTACCTGCAACCCTAAGAAGAAAGGTGAGCTCCTCATAGAACTCATCTGAAAATCTCTTGTGCATCATCGGTTCAAACTCAACTACATAAAGACTTTTTAGTAAACCCAAAAAAGGAGAAGATGATGTCACTACATACACATGCACTAACAGGAATCACATTTGTCCTTACTTGATAAAACAAAGTCTTGTCTATAGTCCCCCCTTCTAACTCCAATTTCTAATAAATAGAATAAGGTCTCATACCAGGCTCAAGGACATATGTAAACCCATATAAAGCCTTTACAACCTTTTAAACCTTTGTTAGTGACTTTGGATCTTCAAATGCTAGAGGTTGGCAAACATAAACCAACTCTTCAATTGTGCCATACAAAATGCACTCTTCATATCCATTCTGATAAACAATGAAGTTCATGAATGAGGCATAGGCTAAGAAAAGCCTAATTGCTTCAATCCTAGCAACTAGAGCAAAAACTTCATCATAATCTATACCCTCCTCTTGAGTGCAACCCTGTGCTACTAGCCTTGCCTTGTTTCTAACCACAATACCTCTATCATCTTTATTGTTTATGTACACCTATTTAGTACCAATGACCCTCTTGCCATATGGTAAATCAACCAAAGTCTAAACCTTCTGTAATTTAAACTGTAGAAGCTTATCCTGCATTGCTTCTATCCAGCTTGGATCTGTCAAAGCTTGAATCGCCTTTTTGGGTCCTACTTATGATAAAAAAACAAGCAAACAGACAATTATGAAAATCTTTATGGTTGATTCTCTGTTGCCCTGAACTAAACATACCGTGTTCAATTACACTCTTTGTCATTCTTCTGGTTTGAGGTGCTGAATGTATATCTCCAATGATTTGTTCAAGTGGATAATCCTTGTAAAGTCTAGTAGTTAAAATAGGACTGACATGTATAAATGTATTTAAGTTGTTTATGTTAGCCTCTGCACCAACATCTTCATCATCATCTGAATAGGCAATTTTTTCCAAATTAGGCATATTTGGATCATAATCACATCTATAGACTATATTCTCATGAGCAACATTATCCTCTAAGCCAACAGCACTAATAGTTGAACTAACAATATTAACATGTTAGTGTTGTTTCCATCACTAACAGTATTAATGTTGTTAGTGCTGTTGACATTTGAATCCTTTTCTTGATTAATTCTTGGCTCCTTTATACTTGGAACCTCACTATCTTCATTCTCTGGATCTTTAAAATCCTTCTTTTCCTCCCCCTTGATGGTTTGAATCCATCATCAGGAGAATCCTTTGAACCTTTAGAGAATGATTGATCAGATGTCAACAATGGTAGCAGTATATACTCTTGACTATATACTATCTTTTTCCTAGCTTGACATGCATTAATGTTTTCTTTGGTACCTGCATTACCATTAGTTTGATTCCATGCAACAACTGGCTTATAATTCATAGATTTTGTTAGAGCATCTATATCAAAAATCCAATTAGGTCCATTTCCTGCAATATTAGGTGTTTCTTCACTAAACTTGACATGCATGTTCTCTTCTACTATCCTAGTTCTACTGTTAAATACCCTGAATGCTTTGCTATTGGTAGAGTATCCTACAAAGAACCCTTCATCAGCCTTTCCATCAAACTTACCTTGGTAATCTAATGTATTAAGAATAGTAACAAGACACCTAAATGGTCTCATGAAGCTTAAGGCAGGTTTTCTACCTAGAAAAAGTTCATAAGGGGTCTTGTTGTGAGGCTTGATAACTAACACCCTATTTTGAACATAACAAGCAATATTAACTGCTTCAGCCTAAAAAGTTGTTGGCAATTTTGAATCAGCTAGCATAGTCCTAGCAGCCTTTATTAGTGTCCTGTTTTTCCTTTCTGCTACTCCATTTTGTTGTAGAGTCCTAGAAACACTAAATTCTCTCTCAATACCCTTCATTTCATAGAACTGATTCATGACCTTATTCTTGAATTCAGTCCCATTGTCACATCTAATTACTTTCACCTTAAGGTCTATTAGATTTTCTATGCCAGTTATGAATGTTTTAAGGATTTCACTAGTTTCATACTTAGTGGCTAAAAAGAAAACCCAACTAAACCTACTATAGTCATCTGTGACAACTAGGCAGTACATCTTTTTCATTAGACTCTTTACAAATGTTGGCCTAAACAAATCCATATGTAACATTTGTAAAGGTTGGCAGATTGAGCTTACAGTCTTGGTCTTACAAGAGGCTTTATGTTTCTTTCCTTTCTGACAAGCAACACATGCATGATTATTTTCAAAAATCTTTGAAGGTAAACATCTTAAAAGGTTTCCCCTAACTAGTTTGTTCATAGTTTTGAAATTTATATGCCCAAGCCTCATATGCTAAAGATTAGATTCATCTAATGTGGCCTTTGCGAAGAGACAAGTTAGACCTCCTGAAGGGACAATATTCTTTAAATCAACACTGTACATGTTATCTTTTCTAGGAACTCTAAGCAAGACATAATTTTCATCAAGTAGCTTAAAGTCAGGAGACAAAACAACACATTCAGTGTCTGTAAAAAGAACACTATTTTTCTTGTCACACATTTATGAGACACTGAAAAGGTTAAACTTAGGCTCCTTAACAAAGTACACATCTTCAAAATCTAATTTACCTGTACTGATTTTACCTTTACTAGTGATTCTACCTCCTTTAGGATCTCCTCTAAATGCAACAAATCCACCATCAATTTCTTCCTAATGTGAGAGGTAGGACTTGTTTCCAGTCATGTGCCTAAAACATCCACTGTCAATTACTCCTTTTTCCTGCAATTCTAGCTATGGATTGCCCTGCACAAAAAGTAAGAGAATCAGGCTCTCTTGGGAACCCAAGCCATTACAGACTTGGATCTGCCTTGTGCATCAACATAGTCAAATCTTTTAAAGTTAATTGATGCACCATTGTGTCTGGAGACATGGTCTAAAACTTTTTGCTTTGGTCTTCAAACCCAACATGCTGAGGCCTTACCAGCATTAGCCTCATTTCCCTTATTATCACTCACTACTGCTTTTAGCCTAACAGTAGTAACATTTCTCCTAACAGTATTAACTTTTTCATTAAAATTACTATTCTTATTTGATGTAAACTTGTTAAATGGCCTTTTAACATGTGAATGTGCTCTATTAAAAACATTTGATGCTGGCCTTGCATAATTCACTGTTGATCTTGGGTAAGCAGTATTAATTGGTCTGGTAGTATTAACTGATATTGCTGCTCTTGAAGAGTTTTTCCTAGCAGTATTAAGTGTTTTAAGGCCAGATTTCATTAAGACTGCTCTTGGAACAAAATTTCTTTTTGGATGAGGGTGAGTCATTCTTTGAGAATTTTAATGATTCACCCTTCTAGCATTGTTCCATATAGGTTTTTCCACCATTTTCTTTTCATAGAAATCACAATCTTTAATCAAATGGTTGAAACTGCCACACACATAGCAAGCTTTATTTTTAAACTCAAAATTACTTTCTAATTTCTAAGTCATCAAATTATTCTAGTTTCTCTGGTTACCTATAGGACTTTGACTGTTTTTCTAAGTGTATTTAGCTTGCTTATCATTCTCTGCCTTCTTAATAGACTCCTTAGGTGTTTTCACATGCTCATTAGATTTAAAAAATTTTACTTTAGCAAAACTAGATTTTCTCTGTTTAGATTTAGACTCAGTCTCATTCTCACGGTCTCATTCTCATCCTCACTGTTAGATATCCAGTATTCAATAAGTGGTTCACCAACAGACTTATGTTTTGACACACTATCTTTAGCTTTATCATTTATTGCAACATTAGGTATACTAGTTACTAACTCACTAAAAACATATTCATCCTCATCAGCAAGTACCAAATCAGATTTAGGGGGCATGAAGTTCCCAATATAGGGAGGTGGGACTGCATGATACCCTTCACCTGTTTTGTACTTATCATTCACTTGACTATCAAACATTTGACTATCAACCACTTGACTATCAAACCTTACACCAGTCTTAAACTTATCACTTACTTGAACTCTAACAGTTTGCTTAGATTCTTAGATGAATTTTCAAACTTTTCTAAGGTAAGTTTTAAATCATCTCTTTCCTTTTTATCTTTTTCAAATTTCTTTCTAAGCTCTGTTAGTACATTATCTCTCAACAAAATATCAAGTTTTAAAATCTTTATGTCGTCTTCAAAAACAACCTCATTCTTTTTATACACATCTAGTCTAGCCTCTACAGATTCTAGACTTGCTTTATAAGCTCCTGCATTTATTTGATCGTTCTTGGATCGTTTATAGCTCAGATTGTTTAGATCTTTATCTAGAATCATGATAACAAAGATAATAACATGCAGCGGAATAAGAACAAATCAAATTTATCATAACAAGGTTTTCATTATAATCATCTACTCCATACAAGCCCAATATTATTTGATCAGAATAATACGGTTACCTATCTCTAAGAGTAACAGGGATCAAGGAAAACCTTGATTACCTTGAGGCTACACCACACAACTAGACGTCTACATCTCTAACTTGTGCACACACACACACGTTTTTCTATGTTGTACAAATCCATGTCTATGGAACTCTTTATATAGAGAGTCCAAGACTTACAAAGGAAGATAAACATTAGACAACTAAATCTTGTAAACATTAAGAAATATCTTCTGTTATCTTTATCTTTTTAAGGAGATCTTCAAGTATCTTTATCTTTTCTCCTACATCTTGTAGAATTCTTTAATGACGATTTTGATCCTTTTGTTTCATTCTTTTGTTCTTTTGTCTCATCAAATCTATAATTCCCTATAGTTTTATTTATTGGAAAAATAGATTTGATACATATGTTAAATCAAAAGATCTAGATCTTTGGGATGTTATTACCAACGGTATTTTTAACCTATTAAACAAAACCCAGAAACCAAATTAGATGAGGTTATCCCTTTTGAAAAACAAAGTGATGATCTTAAAAAGAAACTTGTGAAAAATAACGAAGCTAAAATGGTTATTTATAATGCTTTTCCTAGAAAAGAATATGAAAGAATTTTCATATGTAATGTAGCAAAAGAAATTTAGAAAATATTGTTAATTACCCACCAAGGTAATAGTCAAGTCAAAGATAATAAGATCGACCTTTTGGTTCAACAATATGAACAATTTGTCATTTCGGAAGACGAATCTATAGATAGTGCTTTTGCTAGATTTAATACTATTATTACTAGTCTAAAAGCTCTTGATGAAGGTTATACTAGCAAGAACTATGTTAGGAAGTTTCTTAAGGCTCTACATCCTAAATGGAGAGTGTTGGGATTCTAGATTTGATGAGACAAAATAAATAAAAGAATGAAACAAAAGGACTAAAAATGTTATTAAAGAATTCTACAAGCTGGTGGAGAATTATGTAGATTCTGTAAGATCTCCTTAAGAAGATAAAGATAACAGAAGATATTCCTTAATGTTTAAAAGATTTACTTGTCTAATGTTTATCTTCCTTTATAAGTCTAATCTCTCCCTATATAAAGAGATCATAGACACATAGTTTTGTATGCACAGAAAATGTAGTCGACTAAAGGTGTATGTGTGTCTAGGCGTACAACTAGAGTGATAGTTAGTGTAGCCCCAAGGATCTTATGATCCCTATTAGATTGTAACCATTCTAGAATTGATCATCTAGAATTAGGGCTTGGTGGAAATGTAAGGTAATCAAACCTTGTTCGATAACAATTGTCTTCATTATATTCCGCTGCATAATTGTTATCATTGTTATTGTTTATCCTAGATATAAGATCTAAATAATCTGAGCTTAAAGGATTCTTTAGTTTTCACAATTGGTATCAGAGCCACGAGGCTCTTGATCTAGTATCTACAGGGTTTTTAAAATTGTTCTACAAAAGAAGAAAATGGGTGCTCAGCTGCTCTTTGTTGTTTCTACAAAGTAATCAATCACATGACAAATCTATATTCAAGTAAGTTATTAACCTTTGATTGGTTCCATGGTAATTAATGGGTC
>BQNB010186749.1:0-12100 GCA_026074375.1 Tanacetum coccineum
TATATTTGGCATTTTAAGTCCGTTTTTGGTTATTTTAGCTCGTTTTTAAAGGTAAAAGGTATGTGTAATTAAGCACATACCAGGAACTATACATAGAGAACCAGGAGAACGGGAGAATGATTCTCAACTCAGTTCAAAATGGTCCACTTGTTTGGCCAACTGTTGTTGAAGAGGATGGCACTACTAGGACAAAGAAGTATGAAAAACTTTCAGTTGCAGAGAAACTCCAAGCTGACTATGATCTTAAAGCTATAAACATCATTTTTCAAGGTCTTCCACCGGATTTGTATGCCATTGTAAGTCATCATAAAGTTTCCAAAGAGATATAAGACAGAGTTAAGCTTCTTATTCAAGGCATGAAATTGTCATTACAAGAAAAAGAATGTAAATTTTATGACGAGTTTGATAAGTTTTCATTTATGAAGGGTGAAACACTATATCAGTACTACTAGAGATTTTCTCAACTAATCAATAACATGAATGTTATCAATATGTCAATGAGACCAGTCTAAGTGAATACACAGTTTTGAACAGTCTACCACCAGAATGGAGCATATAACACCTCGTATTTTAGGTCATTGTATGACATTATGTATTTCATAATTTATTTTTAGGGTTTTACGCGTTTACTCTTAAACCGTAAACTTTAAGTTAAATCGCGTAAACTGAAAATGATCATACAATGTAAACGGGCATTAAACGATTAAATGTTTGCATCAAACAAGTGTTATATGATTATTATGAGGATAATTAATAACTTTGTTCATCTTATTTTTATTGGCTACGTAAAATGCTTACGTTTCATAATAAAATACGTTTAGGCATACCCGGAAGTTCTAAAACCTAACTACGCCTAAACAAATACCCACGATTATACCCAATACTCAAAATAATCAAAAATTACATCATTTATATATATATATGCCGAATTTTAAGAAGATAGGACCAAGAGTCATCATTTTCATAATATCTAGATATTAACATAAAGGTAAGTCTTACACATTTTTCCAACTTGTCATGCTTAACTTAACTAGGGTTAGAAAGTAACTAGGGTTAAGTTAGCAAGATATTTATGCTATAAATAAGCATGCATGCATGGCTATTGTTTACAACTCTTATACTTAACCAAAATCTCATTTTCTTTCTCTCTTTTCTCATACAAAACCCACGGCACACTTTAGCCACAAAACAAAATTCATAACTTGATTTTGTAAGATCATATAACCCTATACACAACATACTTAAGGTACTCTAAGGTGTTGGGAAGCATTGGTTCTTCATTTTCAAGAAATAAGAAGAAAAAGGAAGGATTAGGGTTTTGAAAACCTAATCTTGGGTTATAAGCTTGGAAGCTTTATTTTTGAATCTAAACACGGGTTTAGAACTTATTTTGTCTTGTCGTTAACAACGCTGATTACTAAGGTTTTTCTTAAATCCTTTTATAGAGACTTTCGTGTTGTCTTTTATGATTTTATGGTTTACATGTTAAAATATGAGCCATTAAGTCACACTATGACTTGTTAAATGTATAAATGGAGATTTTTCTTTGAGTTTATCTCAGAATTTAATGACACTTTATTTGCATGTCCTACATGGTTATAAATTCTATGGTAAAGTAAATATAAAAGTACTGTTAACTTATGATGTAAGTTATACTGTTTAAGCAAATTAGGGTTTTATAAGTTTTCTTAATCTTCACATGTGAAAATAATGAAAGTAAAAGGATTGAACTTGTTACAATGAAATTAGATCAGGGTACTAGGGTTTAATGAGTGTATATGATTTTTTATTATAAGTACCACATGATGTAGAATAATATGTTTTTAAGAGATTTTATAGTGAAAGACTACATAGTTTGAATAAAGATAGAAAACAAAGGTTTTATAAGGTAAACATAATGTGAATATAACGTCTCGGGGCTGTGCAGAAAGATGTTCGCAGAAGTTTTTGGACAGTATGGGTATGATGTTTGTGTTTTATAAAAATAATTAGCGCTCTCATGAGCGATTCCATAATGTAAGAAACTTGGAAAACCGATCTATAACGAAAAAGATAAAAGACTACGTTAAAAACGTATGTTTAACTGGGACTGTGATAAAAACTTTGTATTAAAAATATTTTTGTTTATAAATAAGTTACTATTCATTACAGCAAATCTTTGTGAGTTTATAATGACATTAAAATAATGATATTACTTTTGATTACGAGATGAGGTATTTGTACACGCAAGAATCGTTCCAAAACGGAACTATACGAGTATTAATTATCGATCTATGTTGTTTCGTATTGAATTATGTTTAGATAGAGAAAAGAGTTAATTTTATAAAGACTTGTTGATTGAACAGTTAAAACTCCACTGTATTCATCAGTGGATTTTATTCTTTATAATAATATAATACCTCTTTTTAATTTTAATCGTGATAACGTGTACTCGAAGGATTTCACTAAGAGCGGATGTTAAGACCGCGTATAATTAAGTATTTGTCGCTGATTTTACGAGTTTGTACGCTAAGATTAACAGCCTAGAAAGAACAAATGAGAGCTGTTGTGAAGACGCAGTAATGTGTTACTATTCATCGCACAAAATTTTAAGAAGAAAACTTTTAAAATGTAATTTTTGATCAGTCTCGTTTTACGATCTTGTTTCAGTCGTGCGCTTATCTACGATGACGTGGACCGTTAACCGAGAACGCGCGCATAGCGGGGTTTAAAAACGAACACCGCTGAGAAGTCTTTAATGAAATGTCAGTAGAAACCGGCATGTCCTAGAAAACTTCTAATGCCTTTGACATTAGTAGGGGGTGGAAGCTTAGAGATTACATCGATTTTGGCTTTGTCACTTCAAGGCATGCACCAGACACTTTGTGTCAAAGCACAATTCCTTCTTTAACAATGAAGTGACATTTTTCCCAATTAAGGACAAGATTTGCATTCTTACAATGTTGACGCATTTTATCAAGGTTATTTAGACAATTATCAAAGGAGTTTCCAAAGACGATGAAATCGTCCATGAATACTTCCACGGATTGATAATGTCATGAATGATAACCAACATGCACCTTTGAAAAGTAGAGGGAGTACTACATAAACCGAAAGGCATTCGCCCGTAAGCGTATGTTCCAAAAAGGCATGTAAATGTTGTTTTTTCTTTATCCTTGGGATCAATTGGTATTTGGAAATATCCAGAAAAACCATCGAGTAAACAAAAATATTTATTTCCTGTGATTCTTTCTAACATTTGATCTATGAATGGCAAAGGAAAGTGGTTCTTTATGGTTGCTTCATTGAGTTTACGATAATCGATGCATACTCGCCAACCCGTAATGGTTCTTGGTGGGACAAGTTCATCTTTTTCGTTTGTGACTACTGTAATACCACCTTTCTTGGGTATACAGTGGATGGGACTTACCCAAGGGCTATCGGCGATTGTATAAATAATACCAGTGTCGAGAAGTTTAACGATTTATTTTTTAACAACTTCTTGCATGTTTGGGTTTAATCTTCTTTGTTTTTGAACAACTGCCTTTTTGTCTTCTAGGAGCTGAATTTTATGTTTATAAAAAGATGGACAGATTCCAGGAATGTCTGTTTTTTTCCAAGCAAAGGCTTGCTTGTGTCTTTTTAAAACAGAGATGAGCTTATTTTTGTTTTGCTCAGAAAGCTAGGATGATATGATTACATGAAGAAAAGAGGGTTCTTCCAAGAATACATATTGAAGATAATTTGGAAGAGGTTTTAGTTCAAGATCCGAAGGAGGTTCTTTAAGAGATGTCTTGCTTTTATAATCGGTGTTAAAGGTGATCTTTTCAAATGGTGGTTCTTCAGCTTCGGATTCAGATTTAGAGTTTTCTTCGATATTCATAGCCATGAATGCATCGAATTCTGTAAAGAGTTTTTCTTCAAGAATAGTTCCATCGATGGAATAAAGGATTTCACTCCTTTCATCGAGAAGATCATTGCAATCTGCTTCTACGATTTCATCGATAACATCAATGCTAAAACATGTATCATCATTTGAATAAGAGTGTTTCATCACGAAATCGATTGAGAAGGTCATTCGTTCAGTTCCAACTCAAAGATTGAGTTTTTTTTGTTTTACTCGAATTACTGCATCGGCAGTATGGAAAAAGATCTCCCTAAGATTAGAGGAACTATACTGTATACTTCCATTTTGAGAATAACAAAATCCACAGGAAAGGTAAATTTACCAACTTTAACGAGCATATTTTCAGCTATTCCAATATGGAATGATCGGTCGGCTAACCTTACGCTGGTTTTAGTCAGTTTGATAGTTTTGAGAGATAATTTTGCATATAGAGAATATGGCATGAGATTAATGCTAGCACCAAGGTCGGCTAAAGCATTGCATGAGAAGGCTTTTCTAAAAGTGCATGGAATAAGGAAACTTACGGGGTCTCCAAGTTTAGGTGGAACTTTGTTTTGAATCATAGCAGAACTTTCATCGCTCAGGAAAGCAGGTGAGATTTGTTCCAGCTTGTGTTTATTGCTTACGAGTTCTTTGAGAAATTTGCCATAATTCGGCATTCCTACTAAGACATCGACAAGAGGTACATTGATTCGAAGGTTCGAATCATATCGAGAAATTTACCATATTGGGCTTCCATTTTCTCTTTTTAAAGGCGTTGAGGATATGGAATTTTTGGTTTGTATGGTTTAGGTATTAGAGTTTCTTTGACTGGTTTTGGAGTTTGAATTTCGGTTGTTATGTAGATACTTCTTCATCCTCACTATTGAAATTGATAGGAGTTTTAGAGTTATTTTGTTGATCATTTGGGTTGACATGTGGGTCATAGGATTTACCACTCCGTGTAAATATGACATTTACATACTCATTTCGAGCTTGCAGTGGTTGATAAGGTTTAGATGAGCTACCTTTTGGGTTTGGTTGAGTTTTACTAGGAAGAGATCCAGAAGGTCGACCATATTGCTTGTCAGCTAATCGATTAAATTTTGCTTCAAGGTTTTAGATTGAGGCTTGATGATTTTTGGTTGTTGTTTCGAGATTAGTTTTGAGATCCATAAACGTATCTTTGACAAAAGAATTGGTCGATTGTTGAGCTTTTATGAATTTGCTTAATTGTCTTTAAAGGTCGGGTTTATCATCAGAATTGGATCGATAGTTCTCTCGATTGTAATCTTTTCTTCCGCTTGAACACCAATTATCACGATTTAAGTCACGGTCGTGGTAATCATTGTAAAAATGAGTACTTTAAAAGGTTTGCATGAATTTTGCTTCTGATTCAGGAGACATGGGTTTGTCATCTTCGTCATATTTAGGTATCAAGTGATTTGAACGGGATTGCATTTCTTTGTATTAAGCGTCCATTTTCATGGTCATGGAATCCATTCGTGCTATAATTTTGTCAGTATCAGAAATATTGCTACCTTCATCGGCGAAAGCAATAGTTTAAAGACTACGAGCTCAAGACTAAGGTTAAAGCATAGTATGCTAGGTTTAAGTCTTTGTAAATTGGAGTGACGTCCCTTAGGGGGAGATTGTTAGGAATACAAAATTCCTAAGAAAGTGTCAGTCACTCCATAGATAACTGTCGTTAGTTCGTTAAGTAATTTTTGGAAACTTACATAGTTAGTTAGCTAAGGCCCATGGATTAACCCATGAAGCCCAAAGCCCACGACCAAGTAGTAGTATTTAACACTTCTCTATGCCTTCTGAGTGGGGGTTGGTTATCATTTGCCATATCACACACACATAATACAATTTCAATTTTCGTGTTTACTTTCTCTCTTTAAAGTTCATCCAACCCTCTCTCTCTCACTAAAACTACCTCTCTTTCCCTCTCATTTGTATGTTATTAGTTACTCTACAATTGGTTTCGGAGGTTGAGTTTTTGGTTGTTGTGTAGGTTCATCGTCTTAACACTGCTCATATCACGATTTGATGGAGGGAGGGTTTTAAGAATTGGTTTTGTTGATCATTTGGGTTGAACTGATGATCATAAGATTACCACTTCTTGTGATATGACATCACATGCTCATTACGAGATTGTGTTAGTTGATAGGCTTTAGAGTTATTACCTCGTTGGTTTGGTTGAGTGTTGCTTGGAAGAGATCTAGAAGGTCAACCACATTACTTGTCAACGAGTCGTCAGAACATAGTTTCAAGGTTTTGAGATTGAAGCTTGAATGATTTTTTGGTACTGTTAGTCTGAGTTGAGTATGAGGTCCATGAATGCCTCTTTGACAAAAGCTTTGGTATGATTGTTGAGACTTTCTCTCATGAAATCGTTGAATTCTCTTTTGAAGATCAAATAGGAATTTATTCATCGCTGTTTGGAGGTACGGTAGTTGTCTCGGTTGTAATCATTACGTCCGTCGCTGAAACGTCCAATTATCGCGATTCGAGTCTTGTCGGATGTAATCATATGTAAAAACGAGTCTTATGGGAAAGTTTGCATGAATTTAGCCTCTTCTTCACGGGACATAGGTATGTCATCATCGTCAACATCGGGTGTTGGTTGTTTTGCATGAGATTAAAGTTATCTGTTGTACCAGGGCATCTTTATTATAAAGAAATGAAACTACTTTAACGAACTTGTAAAAGATAGGGACACTAAAATTTTAATGGAAAGACCTCCTCCTATGGGTCTATAAATAAGGAAGAGATAAATTTATTTTTTCATGGAGTAAGTAGTCAAAGATTATTTGTATCAAAATTCAATAATCAAAAGACAATTTATGTATTTTCTCTCTCTAGAAACACACACACTACTACTCTCCTTCATTTACACACATTAGTCATCATTACAAGATCTTATATGTTTATATATGTGGTAACAAGAGCCAATGATTGCGGATTCGTGCATTTTTTTATTCGTATTTGAAGTGTGTTAGAGATTGAGAAATTGCTTATTTTCATCGCTTATTTGTGCTTATCACTTAATTTTTCAGCTTATATTCATATGCTTATTGCTTATTTCATGGCTATTTGTGTCGAATTTATGCTTTTTCTGTCTATGAATGCTTAAAGAAAGCGTGATTGAGTTTACAATGTGATTATTTCAGAAGCTTATTGCTTACTTCTGTTAGCTTTTTCAAAACCAAATTTTAGCTTATTCCATCCAGATTCAACTAATAGCTTATTTTTAGGTGCATATTGCTTATTCAGTTCGACTATTGTGGCTTTAATCAATGCTTATTATTTTAATTTTAGCTTTTTCAGCTTTATCAAGTATTTCTTATGCTAATTTTGCAAATTGCTTTTTCAAGATCTAGAAAGCTAGCAGTAGGTTTGCTAAGGCTTATTTTAGGTTGCTTTATCACTAGCAAATATGCCTTATCTTTTTTTAATTTATCAGCGTCAAGAAATGCTTATTTTTGCTTAAAAAAATAGTTAGTTTTAGATCTAACTGATTCCTAACAACTTTGTAACTGATTTTGACCAAGTTTGACTTTTTGGTCAAGATCTGGTCAAAATCCGGCGGTTTTTGGTAACGACTGTTTATAGGCGTATTATACTCAAATTCATAAGGCGAGGATTACTACCTAGATTCATAAAGCGATTTATACAAATTTATGAGCCGAACTATAAACCACGTGGGTTAGCCAAAAATATAAACCAGAAAAGATTGAAAAGAAGAAATAGAAAAACCATGAACAGATCTACACGTAAACGAACCACACCTACACGTACACTTCAACAACAAATCCAACACTAACCTATCCCATCATCCTCATCCAATGTATCACACGAAAACAATTAAAAAAAAGGATATCTCAGTTGGGTTATTTCGTATCTCGTAAGAGATTTATAGATCTAAAGAGATCTTCACACAATGGATAAACCAATATCATTGATCAATTTTTGAAGCTATAAAACTTCTTTAATTTTTTTTTGGTTCGAAATCTAAAAAGAAAGATCAGGGAACAAGAGCGTTCAAGCCTTTTCTTTTGTTTTGGTTTATAAGAAAAACACAAAAACACAACGAAACCTACCTTTTTGTTTTGTCGTGGTAGAAACAAGAATCGAGCAACAATTAGATTGTTTGTAAGTAGTAGGTTCGTGATTAGTGTTTGTGAATATAAAAAGAAAAGAGAAAGTTGTATGTTTGTGTGGAGTTCTTCGTATGTTTTTTCTCAGGTTATCACAACAACAAGAAAACGAAAGTAAAGATTGGTTTGTTTGCGTGTTTATTGGTTAGTAAAATATTTTTTTTGTGTGGTGGTGCATTTTCTTTACTAAGAAAAGAGACAAGGGTTTGAGTTTTGACTGAGAGAATAAGAGAGAGGCGTGTGAATGTGCTACTAGCGGTTGGTAGTTTGAATGATGTTATATATTATATAATCTACATAGATAAGCAAATGAAAAAACACTATGTCATAACAGTGCTTTGGCCGTCTCAATATATATTATAATTATTTTTTTTAACATGCTACAATAATTACATGCTGGATCCGGCTCAATTTTTTCTTTTTTTTTTTAATTTGTTTGGCACAAAATAGGGGAAAAAAATGTTACAAAAGTACCGACTCATTCAGATAAAAAAAAAATATACCCGGCGTATGACAATTCCGAATTGACTTAAACACTGGTCATGTTTACACGATAGACCAAAACAATAAATACGGCAAAAAATAAAAAATACTAAAAATAATAAAAAAATAAAATTTTAACTATCAAAAATTAACCCGCACTATTAAACATGAAGACCGAAAAAAATAGAAACCCGCACAAAAATACCAATTCTTCATTTAAAGGCCCATGTTTCCCTAAAAATAATATTAAAAAAAAAATCCGCGTACTAGCTAAAAAAAGAAATCTTAAAGCATAAGCTCCCCGACACATAAGCCCATATAGAAAAAAACAAACTTTTAAACATGCCGCCGAAAAAATAAAACCGCACAAAATAAAAAAAATTAAAATTAATAAATGCATCGCATAGAATAAGACGACGTAGTTTTTGTTCTAACACAGCTATAGTGCTCGGTCCCTTTGGGCCTCCCCCCAACTTGGGCCGGCCCATTTGGTTTTTTTTTTTTTTTTTTTTTTTTTTGTAGGCAATGTAAAAAAAAACGCTCGGCACAAAATAGAAAAAAAAATTACAAAAATATTGACTTATTAAGATAAAAAAATACCCGCGGCATGAGGCCCAACACATAAGCCCATATATAAAAAAACAAACTATTAAACATGAGACCGAAAAAATAAACCCGCACAAATAAAAAATAGAAAAGAATAAAAATAAAATTTTAACGCAAAAATTAACCCGCACTATTAAACATGAGACCGAAAAAATAAACCCACACAGAATACAATAAAAAAACGCCATGTTCCCATAAAATTATATTAAAAAAAACATGTATAGCCAAAAAAAGAAACATTTAAACATGAGCCCCACACATAAGCTCATATAAGAAAAAAAAACAAACTATTAAATATGAGGACGAAAAAATAAAACCACACAAAATAAAAAAAAATTAAAAATAGTAATGCCTCGCAACTACGCGAAAAAAATTAACGACCCGCAGCAACGCGAGGATAATCATGCTTGTTTGCATATCATATAATGTATTTTGCAGTATACTACTAGCCAAAAGTTCAATATAGACTCCCAATATTTGTCATACACCCAATGAATCAATCTTAGCCACTGATTTTTTTCATCAAAAATAAAAAAACTCATTTTTCACCTCTTTTTAAAAAATTAAATATCTCACACACTGTTAATCGTTACGCAAAACAAAACATATCATCGCGACGAGAATTAAATTATCTTTCTATAGAGGGGCGACACTATGTACTTTCGACAAACTTTTTTTTATGATTTTATGAAGTCATATACGATTTTATGAAATCATATATGATTTATGAAATCATATATGATTTTATGAAATCATATATGATTCGTTATACGAATCATATATGATTCGTTATACGAATCATATATGATTTTCGCAATTCGTGACTGAAAAAAAAATCGAAAAAAAGTTCCTCGAAAGTATATCGTGTCACCCGTCTACTGAAAGATAAAAAAATACTCGTCGCGATGGTGTATTTTTTGTCGTGTGACGATTTACCGTTTGTAAGATATTTTATTTTTAAAAAAGAGGTGGAAAGTGAGTTTTTTTATTTTTGATGAAAAAATGAGTGGCTAGGATTGGTTCATTGGGTCTATGACAAATATTGGGTCTATATTGAACTTTTGGCGTCCCACACCGGCCATTTCCCTAAAATAAATCAAATATGACAATTATTTAAATGCAAAACATTAAATATGATAATTAAAAAACAATTTACTTTAGTACATTGAACCAATTATATATTGTGAAAGTCCCATAGAAGGAGGCAAGAGCTTGTTGTAACATAGTCGAGTAGCCACATACCAGAAAAGTAGCGCATGGGAAGAATAAGTGGGCGGCTTAAAACCTAAATAAAACACACATAAATAGTATCCACCGTGGATTTGATTACTTTAATCTCTTGGTGACAAATAATATTCATGTCACCAATTTGTTTTCTCCACTTATTTTACCTTTACGTCAACCCCTGTCACCCACCAAGCCACCATGTAGTATAATTGTATAAATGACAGTTTAACCTAACTTAAAAAGACGTGAATACCCTCTTCGAGTGTCCAAAAATGAGAAGCAAGTCGTTTTCGACAAAAAGCAAGTAACAAGATGCATGCATGGCTATTCATGAAATCGAAATCAGAAAATAGCATATCAAATAATTAAGAACTGAATTTGCAAACGACAACATATACAACTCTACGCCTTGTGCGATAGCTATACGATGTCTTTTTTTTTTTCCTTCGGAACTGATCGTACATTTTGTTGTTTTTTACTTGAAAAACATGAATGTAACATTACTCGTTTCAAGTGGTTATTATGGAACCCAAACTAAAGAGAAGGCTAGTTTTTAAGAGTTAAAAAAACTAAGAGATGAACAAATTACGTTATCGTTCATAAAAAAAATAGTATTAATGGACCAAATCTTACATGACCAATTGTCATTAAGTTTGATCTGATCATAATAATGCAATAATTTTATTGGTTAATAGCGACGTTATAAAATAAAACTTTTACGGTCGTGGTCCTGCCAACGAGGCGAGTGTGCATTGCCTGTTGCAATTTTTATTTGGTCATCTTTTATAAAATTAGCATATGAGAATTACTAGGTTGTCCCTCAACTTTGGTATCATACATAGTATATCCTTCTATGACATATGACACAACAAACTATTCATTTTGTTTCAAAGAAATAACACAACTATATAATAAACGTCTCACACGGTTATAACGTTATCCTTAAGTTTTTATAACACTAAAAAGAAAGTGGTAACGTTATTGTTATAGCTTCAGTTATTTTACTTTTAGCAATTTTGTGTTATTGGATTTGTGATTTTATGTTGCCATTATTGAGTACTTTTTTTACACTCACAACAAAGAAATTGATATTATTGAGTTATGTTAAAAAAGACGATTACATGTTCTACTAGTTTGTATTGTCTCAAAGTAATATCATAAGAGTTTGTCTTTACTAATTATATAAAGAGAGAAATGTAAAATTAGTAACTTAGAAGTTTATATACTTTTTTCCTCGTAGGAGCTTATAAGTTAGAAGTTTGAACCAATAAACAATATTCGTCCATTTCATACATGAATAACTTTAGATTTTACAACTATAACTATTTGTTGTTATAGATTTCTGACGTTATACAAGGTACTCGACTAGTATATTATTGAAATATGTTGTATTATACAATAATTTAACTCCAAAACGATTTTAGATTGTATCGTATGTATAAAAAATGTATAAAAGCATTTATTGAAACTAAATAAGAAACATGCAAACAATTAGTCTAATCGTTCATTTTTTTTCTAGCTTTTTCTTTGAAATGTTATATATATAACTTAAATAATAAGTATATATAGTATTATTAAATATGATTAATAAACTTTTTGATGATAGTTTAAGATAAATTTTCTAAAAACACCTCATACTTTTTTTAGTGAGAAAGTGAAGAAAACTTAAAATCTTAAAGAATATTTTGGGTATAACACATTATTTACTCTTAGTTTTTGTAATGTTTAAGTAGAATTATTTTCTCTTTATATT
>BQNB010186752.1:0-12100 GCA_026074375.1 Tanacetum coccineum
TTGTTTTATGTTGATAGAATGCCTCCTAAAAGGACATTAACATCAGCATCACCAGCCATGACTTAGACCGCCATCAGGAAACTAGTTGCTGATAGTGTTTCTGCAGCTCTGGAAGCACAAGCTGCAACAATTGCAAATGCAGACAATACCAATAAGAACACCAAAGAAAGAGAAGCTCTTATAGCAAGAAAGTGTAGCTACAAAGAGTTCATGAGTTGCTAACCTATCAACTTCAAAGGTTCAGAAGGAGGTGTTAGACTTATCCGTTGGTTTGAGCGAACTGAATCAGTATTTTCCTGTTGCAACTGTACCGAAGACTACAAGGTGAAGTTTGCTACTGGTACTTTAACTGAAGAAACTCTATCCTGGTGGAATTATTTTGGCCAACCTATTGGGATAGAAGAAGCTTACAAGATTACCTGGGTTGAATTCAAGAAGCTTTTGATAAAAAAGTATTGTCCCCGAACTGAGGTCCAGAAGATGGAAGATGAATTTTACCATCTGACTATGAAGGGGAATGATCTCAAGACATATGTGAGAAGATTCCAGGAATTGGCAACCTTGTGTCCCACTATGGTGCCAAACACCGTGAAACTCATGGAAGCTTTCATCGGAGGATTACCGAGAAGTATTAAAGGAAATGTTATCGCTTCAAAGCCTCAAACTTTAGAGGAAGCCATTAACATAACCCAGAGGTTAATTGATTAAGTAACAAGGCACAATTCTGTGCAGGGAACCAATGATCACAAACGAAATCTTGATGATAAGAGAACCTTCAACAACAACAACTACCAAAACGACCGTAACAACAACAATGACAACCACAACATTGATCACCACCAACAACAGAATAGAAGGCAGGAAACCTTCAGGGCATATGCTGCTACCCCAACTAAAAACTATGGGTATGTTGGACCCCATCCTTTTTGTAAGAGATGCACTCTACATCACACAGGAACTTGTACTGTCAGATGTCAGACTTGTAACAAAGTGGGCCATCAAACCAGGAACTGTAGAAACAAAGGACCCTCAAACTACTAGATTAGATTCTAGTTATAGTTTTTGTTAGAACCTAACCACGGGATGTGTGGTATAAATAATAACACTTGTAAAATTTTTAACTATGTAAAGTATGAAGGCAAGTTGTTCATGATATAATACAATTATAATCCCGTTATACCTTGCTATTTCATAATACTGTTATTCAAAGGTAGTTACGGGTGTGTTCCTTCAAACCAAACATTAGCTTAATGTGTATTATGTGCTTCGGAGCCGATAATAGCTTTGTATCCGTATCACTTGCCTCTATGCTAAATATTCCCACCCATTACAATAGTACTTTTTACTAATATGAAATGGCTGACGGAAACCTAGAAGCCACAAACATCGTTATTTTTTTTGTTTTCCAAGGGGGGTTGCACCCTGACTTTTTCTAAAACCAACCTTCGAAATTGATCTTATGCCGATCAAACTTGGTAGTTTTGACGTCGTCATTCGTATGGATTGGTTATCCAAGTATCATGCTAGGATTATCTGTGACGAGAAAGTCGTCCACATTCCAATCGATGGTGAAACTTTGATCATTTCCGACGTGACCCAAAGTAAAACCCGCTAAGTCTAATATCTTATAAACAACCGAAAGTAATATTCACGAGGGTCAAGTTTCGTAATCCAAGTAATGGAAAAGAAGTCAGACGAGAAAAGACTAGAAGATATCCCAGTAGTCAGAGAATTCCCAGAAGTTTTTCCTGAAGATCTACCTGGCCTTCCTCCCGTTCGCTAAGTAGAATTCCAAATCGATCTAATTCCAGGAACAACACCTGTAGCCCGAGCACCTTATAGATTAGCTCCTTCAGAAATGCAGGAACTATCTAACCAACTTCAATAGTTATCAGATCGAGGTTTTATCGACAAGTACTGTCGCTTGGGGAGCTCTTTCTTGTTATCAATAAATTATTGTCGGATCTTTCAGAATGTGTATCGATTACTGGGAGTTGAATAAACTTACCGTAAAGAATCGTTACCCATTACCCAAGATTGATGACTTATTTGACCAACTTCAAGGTTCGAGTGTCTACTCAAAGATTGACTTAAGATCAGGCTATCATCAACTGAGAGTCAGGGATAAAGATACTCCCAAGACTGCTTTCAGAACAAGATACGGACATTATGAATTTCAAGTGATGCCATTTGGTTTAACAAACGCATCTGCTGTATTCATGGATCTCATGAATCGTGTGTGTAAACCATACTTGGACAAATTTGTAATAGTGTTCATCGATGATATTCGCATCTACTCTCGTAACAAAGAAGAGCACACAAATCATCTGAGAATAATCCTAGAATTACTCAAGAAAGAGAAGTTGTATCCAAATATCTCAAGTTGTGATTTCTGGATTCGTTAGACGTGCCAATTTCTTGGACACTTAATTAATAGTCAAGGACTTCATGTTGACCCCGCCAAGATTGAAGCGGTTAAGAATTGGACATATCCTACTACACCCACAGAAATACGTCAATTCTTAGGACTTGCGGTTATTTCGGGAGATTTATCAAAGATTTCTCAAAGATTGCAAAAGTCTTTTGGACTGGAATTTAACAGAAAAACAAGAAGTATATTTGGGGAAAAGACCAAGAGTCGGCTTTTCAACTACTAATACAAAAAGCTAAGTTGATGCTCCAATTTAGCTGTAACCCAGAAGGATATGCGATTTGTTTGTTTTTAGTGATGCATCCCATCAAGGTCTGGGAGCGGTGTTAATGCAAAGAGAGAAGGTTATTGCATATGTATCCCGACAACTTAAGCCTAATGTACTCATGATCTCGAATTAGGAGCTGTAGTGTTCGCTCTTAAAATTTGGAGACACTATCTGTATGGCACCAAATGTACTGTGTTCACTGATCATAAAAGTCTTCAGCATATCCTTGATCAGAAAGAGTTAAAATGAGACAACACTGTTGGCTAGAAATTGCTTGCAGTTACAATTGTGAATTCGCTACCAGCCTGAAAGGCAGTGTCGTAGCAGATGCCTTAAGCTGGAAGGAACGAATCAAACCACTCCGAGTTAGATCATTATTTATGACCATTCATCCAAAGAATTCCTCTTAAATTCTCAAAAGCTCAAACTAAGCACATCAAAGAAGAAAACACCAAGGCTGAAACGTACGAGGAATGGTACAAAACATTTAAAATACGTCTGATGGAACTCGGTGTGTTAAAAACACAATAATACTGGTTACCATCTTGGTAATTTGAGTGACTTGATCATGCATGTGTCCCATAAATCGAAGTATTTCCATTCACCAGTTCTGACAAGATGTATCAGAATCTAAAAGGAATTACTTCTGTGGTGGCATAAACATGAAGGCAATCATCATGAATATGTTGGCAATGTGATGTTCTAGAGTTAAGGCAGAATGTCAAAGCATCGGTTATGGTACAACCGGATGATTCCTATGTGGAAGTGGAAAGAATAACAATGGATTTATACAAAACTACCCAAAACCTCAAATAGTATGCATGACACAATCTGGGTCATTTGTCGTATCGCCGTACCAAATCGTAATATTTCGACCCTACCGAGAGACATATAGTTTGGAAACCCTTACAAGATTGTATATAAAGGAAATAGTCTCCCGGCATGGAGTGCCAATATCTATCATCTCATATCGTGACAGTCATTTCACATCTAGATTCTGGCAATCATTACAAAGTGCTTTAGGTACTCAATTAGACATGAGTACGGCATATCATCCCGAAACTGATGGGCAAAGTGAAAGGACCATCCAAACACTTAAAGACATGCTTCGAGCCTGTGTTATAGATTTTGGAAAAGGATGGGAAAACACTTACCATTAGTAGAATTTTCTTACAATAACAATTACCATGCCAGTATTAAAGCAGCACCATTTAAGGCACTTTATGGTCAAAAAAGCAGATCACCTGTTTGCTGGGCCGAAGTTGAAGATGTTCAACTTACGGGACCAGAAATAATCCATGAAACCACTGTAAGGCAAAATCCTTTAGAATTTCAAGTTGGAGATCGTGTGATGTAAGAGTGTCACCCTGTTTAAAGGGGTCATCCGATCGAAAAAAAGGAAAAGCTTAATCCTCGGTAATTGGACCTTCTCATAAATCCTTTAAACGGATTGGCAGTGGCATATAACTGAGCTTCCTGAAGAGCTCAGTAATGTCTACAGTACTTTCCACGTTTCTAATCTAAAGAAATGCTTATCTGACGAATCCCTTGTCATTCTAATGAAAGAGCTTCGACTTGATGACAAACTCAACTTTGTGGAAGAACCAGTGGAGATCATGGATCGAGAATTCAAGCAACTGAAACAAAGTCGTATTCCTATAGTTAAAGTAAGATAGAACTCTAAAAGAGGACCAGAATTTACGTGGGAACGCGAAGATCAAACTCGTTCCAAGTATCCACATCTATTTTCAAACATCACTCCGGCATCCAACTAAATCTCGGGACGAGATTTTTTTAAGGGAGGAGAGAGACGATAACAAAACCTGTAATTTTCATCAAATGTAATTATCGATTCTATCAAATTAGATGCACTTTAATATTCAATCTATTATTTATATAACTCCACCTTTTTTACTTGGAAAATTTTGCTTTATCTTCATTATGCAACGTTAACTGCATCTCTAAGTAAACGAGCTCACGTAACCTCTACCATTGACTTATATCTCTAGTCGTATTTCATGTTAAACATCCTAATATGTCAAGTATATTATCTTTATATTCATTTTACCAAGCACATTATCATTTAAACATACCATTTACAACGTCATATCAAAACAGACTTTATTCATTAAGGTTTATATCAAAACTCTAATTATATGTAATGTATACATATAAAATGATTGTACAAGTATTCAAGGGCCATGTGTACCAAGTATTCATAGCATAATATTGAATCATGCTTCCTCCAAAAGTGGTTACAACATGTTTAATCCTAAATGTAACAAATCAATAAAGGCTCGGATTCATAATATAAGGCTCATTTTACCACCATTTTTCTTCTAGTTTCTTACCACCACTTAAACACAACTTACAAGATCCTAATGCATAACATTTAAACCCTAATTGCCCTAATCTTAAACCCAAATCCATGTCTTAAAACCTAAAACCCTAAACAAAACCCTAAACTAATTTTAAAACCCTAATTTCATTTTAAAACCTAAACCTTAAACCTAAACCCTAATACTAACACTAAAACTTAATCCTAAACCATAAATTATCCTTAATCCTAACCCTAATCCATGTCCTAAATACTAAAATCCTAACCCAAAACCAAACCAAACCTGACACCCCTTTATTTCTTTTTAACCTATTTTAAACCAAGCTTGCAACCCTTCCCAAACATTATTCACCACCCTACCTTGTAGTTGGTTAAGCACCTATAACTCACCTCCTTTGCTTACTTGTTTGCTACACACAACTGGTTACCAAGCAAACACCTCCTCGTCACCACCTTAATAAGAACCATAATGCACCCTTACCCTTGCCATAGCTACCTCCTAGCTCCCAACACTCACTTTTCTAACCCTTGGCCACACTACACTCTACTTGATCCCTTCTTACTCACAACTTGGCCTCCAATTCTCTCCTACACTTATTAATACACAGCATACATACATTGTTCATATCTCTCATCTAAACTCATAAACACTCTCAAGGTTTATGATTAGCCATGTCTCTAGAAGAGATGACCCTAGATTAGAATTGATGCCAAGAATCAAGAAAAGGAACCCTTGAAGTGTTTCTAGGCGTACGAACTCAAACAACCATTTCGACCCCATTTTAGGCTCAAGTAAGTCAAACCTTGTTCCATAGCTCATTATCTGTGTAGAACTTTTATTAGCTCCTTGTTAGATTCTATATAAATCTCTTGTTTGATCCTTGTACCACAAAATCAATGCGTTTTTTGTTAAGACTCTAAAAAACGATCCATTTTATTTTCTAGCTAACGATCCTTTTTCTTTAACTTTTTGTTTACATCAGATTATCTTTTTTTAGATTTATTTATAAGGCCATGTCCTTCAAAACTCTTTTGGATCTTCCAAAATATCAATATTATGATCTTTGGACTTGATTTGCAAAATGTTTTCTGCTTAAGGATATATCGTAACTTTCTGAAATTTATAACTAGAAGGGTTGAAAATGTCATTATTCCAAAGATATAACTATAAGGACCTATCTTGCCAAGTTTTAAAGTCAAAGGTTTAAATTACATATACTTTATTTATAAAGGACTAAATTTGTAAAAGTTTATAAATCAAGGGTATTTATTGCCATTTTTGCAAACGTAAAAATATAAATATATAATATTTTATATAAATTAATAAAAATATATATTAATATTATTAAGACTCGATTTTATTTAAAACCCGATACATTTATCGCTATTAAATCAACGATCGACGCATTATAAAACATTACGTTATATAATTAACGTATTTTATCATCGACATTAAATTTATTTAGCTTTTGAGAAAACTTAAACATCTATGTATCACGTTACTAGGGAATTTATGTGAGGGTTCCATTTGGGTTTTTGTTTTGTACGAGTTGCTGGATTTACGATGTATAGTCCCCATGGACTCTCAAACGATACTACATGGCCTCTGGATTATGATAGCCGAACAGTGTACAATATTTTCGTATTTAATAAATCAAGTATTCGTTTAACTTTATGAAGTTTTGAACATAATCCATTCTCACTAAGACTTGGCTATTACCCCAGGTTGCGTGACATAAGGCTGTTACTTTCACTTGATTTACTTTTGCCATCATTGAATACAAGTGTTTTCCCTACTGTATGCATATCCTGATATATTAGTGCCAAGTCCTTACTTTTTCATTAAGTCCCACTTTCATGAACCTGTTAATTACTTTTCGGAGTAAGCGTAAATGCTGTGAATAGATCTATTTGGGACTGAACTCCCCCGTTGGTGTACCCATTGGGGCAACTTCTTGTGATGATTGATTATCTCAAGGTCTCGGTGTCATGAGCTTAGGGCAATAATACTGTTTATTATAATAATTGTGCTCATTGCAATTAATACCCTTATGGGTGTAGTAAAACGTAACCCACTGTTTTGATGACTTGTATTCAAACTGTTTACCATAACTTATGAATTTTTACTCAAACCATTATGTTGATCTTTTAGCATGTTTATCTCATGTAATTGAGCATCACATGGCACGGAGTGGCACGAACTTAAAGATGGCTAAACTTTTATCATTCAAACTTTATGTTTCTAGATTTTGGGACTCTTCTTTTGTAAAACTTGATGAATTAATGATGATAATAAATTTTCCAAAAACGTTCTTTTGAGTCGTTTTCTATGATTATGATGTTGTACTATGAAGTTATACTCAGATTAGCTTCCGTGCTATATTTGTCAAAATGGAAGGTGTTATACTACACTCCAAAAATTTCCACTCAAAAAAATGTGAGGTTCGCTCCTAGATCGTCGGATATAAAAAATTTCATCTTTAATACTTGTGAGTGTACCAGGAGTATATTAGATTCTAGAACTTGCTTTAGTAATGCATCCCGAGACTACTAGTGAGATCGCATTCGTGTGATTAGGATTTATTAAGTGATAAGATGTATTAGAATAACCCTTGTTGTTAGCCTGAGTTTGTTATAATTATAATGATCTCCTTGGTCATATAACTAGCCCCACACCTTTACTTAGCACTCACTTTTAGTTCAAGATACCCCGAGTACACCTCTCTGAGCCTATTCTTTTCACGGTTCTTGTAATTTTTTTGTGCATTCTTGATTATTAATATAGAACGTTGTTTACACCCCACTTAAATGTTACACCCAAATCTCCTTAGCCCCCTTGTATGTACTCATTTTTAGTACATTATGGTTATCACAATTGTCTAACCCTAGTTAATTGTTTGCTTGATTACATGGTTGCTAAGTCGAGTCATTTCTAGTGTATACAGTTTTGAGATGATTGAGAATCATGGTAATCTTTATTTTATGGAGTAATGGGAAGAAATTCAATTTATTACCCCTATACGTGTTTAATGTACTCCATGTTTGTTGATCCTTCTAATTCGGGACATTAGTTAGTTTACTATTGAGTTATTAAAAATCAGGTGTATGGATGTCAATATAAATCCTGAGTCATGTATATTATTTTATTTTTAGCAGATTTATGTTGGTAGGGCAAAAGTGTATAAAAAATAAAAATAAAAAAAATAGAAAAATAGAAAAATGAAAATAAAAAAAAGTTAGAAAATAAGGACTGTCATCCTGCTTATGTTTAAGTCAAGAAAGAGTCAAAGAAAACAAAAGAAAGAGTCTGATGTAGAGTTTTGTATGATTTTTAGAGTTTTGTCGAGTCTTGGCTTAGCAACGCCTTTTACATGTAATTTTATAAATGATTAACTTACCACCAATAACAATATCCCCCATTATCCCTTACCATGTTTCCATACCCTATACCTAATGTTACAACCCTTGTAAAGACATCTTTGATAGTATTTCCTAGGTGCTTACACCAAAGTAGTGGATGCTTGATCCTTTATCAAGCTTATGGTAATCTATATGCTATGCCAGGCAGTGAGTGTTAATTTTACTGTTTCCCATAGTGTTATAATTCATTATACACCAGAGAGAAAGAGAGAATCAAACACTTATGTAAGGTGCTAGTATATAATTTCTGTGATTTTATTACAAGGTTGATCTGGTTGTGCCATAAATTAATTTTATTTAGTAAGTTAAATGCCCGGACTTTGTTAATTATTAGGTAGAAAAATCTTATTTACTTACAGCACCCCGCGTCACACAACTAGAAATTTCCTAAAAAAAAAGTATATATCATCTTGTGCTTATAGTCATAAATAAAAATATAAAAATAAATTATGAGTCTGTCTAGTATTTTTTTAAAAAAAAAAAAAAAAAAAAAAAATTTAAAAAAAAAAAAAAAAAAAAAAAAAAAAATGTGTAGGATATTAATGATGTGTTTTTTATAACTTTTAACGGTTTTATAACCCCCTTAATTCATGCAAATTTGCTCTATTATGGCCCTATATCCTTTCTTTTTGTGTTTTTAGCATTTGAGAAGCACTTGGATGAAATACGTGTGACTTGGGCTCAATTCAAAAAGAAAAAGGCAAATTACAACTTTTCCAGATTTGTGACCACCTCCTTGACGGTGTCACAAGAAGTGCCTAGAAAGTGGGTTTTTGTTAATGTTTTGTGACACTTCAGTGTGTGTAGACGGCATCACCGAAATCTCATGACGGCGTTAAGAGTACAAGGTGACGACGTCACATTTATTTATGATGGCGTCACAAGCTTGAGATGGCTATTCAACTTGCGCGCAGAGAATCATATATTGTTTTGACCATAAATCCTTCATACAAACTCATATTTGGACGATTCAAGTGGCCACGTGACCGGGGCGAGAAAAGATACATATTGGTGAAAATGTCGTGCTGACGCCGTTACACTTTAGTGGTGACGCCATCAGAATCACCGACTCAAAATACTTTATATATATATAACTCATAGCTTCGTTTTTTTCCAAGCTCTAAACCCTAAGTTTGATTTTGGGCTTTAGGGGGTGTTTTTCCACAACTTTAGGTGTCTAAATCTATCTAGCCATTTGTAATTCCAGCTTTGTTATTTAATTCATATCATGATTCCTTACCCTTAATACAATTGTTGATCTTGGCCTTGCTTATTCTTCTTTGGGATGTTAGGTGATCTTTATTGTGTTTGCTTAGATGTTGTAATCCCTAAGATTATTTGTACATTTGTGTTAGTTGATGATTATTGATGTTTATAATTTATGTTTAATCGAAGATCCATACGTTTACATACTATATTCGACTGATTGATTTGTAAAAAACTAGTATTGCATGATTAGGCAACCTTATTGTGTAATTGGTTTATTCTTGGTCATTTAGCAATCTAAAGGCCTTTAAGTGGACATGATTGGCATCTAAAGCATGGGGACAAGTTAATTTATGATTTGTGTGTAAGTGTGTGCTAGTTAGTCAAATGAGCAACGTCTAGGCTAATGAGTGATACTTGGAAACCTAAGGCCACATAGGTCGAATTATGTATGATCATGGTAATCTTAATGCTTTATACTTGTGTTCGTGTCCGATTGAGCAACCTCATAGACATTGGCCATAGGTGTAGAAGGGCGAAGGGATGTGAACGTTTAACCGAGCCATATTAATCATAAACCGCCCTCAATAATTTATCTATCTAGTTAAACACAATGTACATACAAGATTAGAGGGAATTTCTTCTAAGTAAATAGACTTTCATTAACATTGTTTAATTCATAGTAGTTAATTGTCTTCCTATTAATTAGGAGTAGTTATTAGATATATCAAAACCCTTCTCAAACCCGATACTTTGCTTGCTTTCATAAACATATAAAAGACCAAAAATAGTCATCCCTCAACCTTTAGATTTAGACGAACATACCACTTCGAGGCCTACCTCACTATTCCCTCTAAAGAACGATCAATCCATTGGACGTAATATACTACATACCAACGGTTAGGTTCATGCCTAGGAGGATTGTTTAAAACTTTTGTGGTTTTGCAAAAATCCACATCAGGATACGTCTTCGTTTTGAATGGAGGCACAGTAGACTAGAAAGGCTGCAAGCAAAGTACTATTGCAACGTCTGCTACATAAACTGAATACATAGCTGTTTTAGAAGCAATAATGGAAACTGTTTGGATTATGAAGCTTTTTTTGGGCTTGACATTGTACCCATAAATATTGAACCTATGCAGATGTATTGGGACAACTCCGATGCAATCATTATAGCCAAGAACCAGGAGTTCAGCAGGGCCGCCATAATTATCATAGACGATATCATTATGTTCGCGGTGCATCGAATTTGGTGAAATCAATACTTCTCAAAATTTCACACAAATGACATTATAGATATATGTTTTCGAGGCTTTGCAAAAGGCAAGCTTACTCAACATGCTAGGAGCATTAGACTTCGTTTAGCTAGTAGTTTCACGTAGATTTGTGTTTTAGTATTTGAATTAGGGATGTTAAACAATTATTATTTTTATAATGAATTAAAGTACTTGGTATGTTTGTTTTTATTTAATATTAATTGTATCCTATATGTGCATGTTTAAATCCGTGAATAATTTTTGTTATTCTAAATTTGTCCATTGTCGATATAAAATACGTGAAGTATAGTTGAATTAAGACAAATCTAAGTGATTGATAATATTCTTGGAATATTAAAGGATGTGTTTTAACGCCAAATTTTATGTTTTATCCCTTATAATGGATTTAACATTATTTCATTTTGTTGTGTTGATGATGGATGTTTATATGTGTGCATATGTGGTATTCATATATATATTTGCTTGTCTACTAACATTGTCTTGTAGCACGCATCCATAGTTCAATTCCTTGGTGCCCCAAGCAAGGGGGAGCATACAGCAAGGGGGAGCACTTGCAACTTAGTCGTTATTTTTTACTTTGCATTCGTAACAAAGTGACTTAACATTCGTTAAAAATAAGACTTGCAAGGACCGCCTCTAGAACACTTTTTGCTTCGACAAAAAGGGAGAGAAGATATGTAAACTCATATACTAAATACTTATTTAGTAACTTTTAATAAGCATGAGTTTATATTTTGTCATCATCAAAAGAGGGAGATTGTTAATACAAATATTCACGCAAAAATGATATTTATATTTAATGATCTTCATGTTTTTATAATAACAAATATAATGTCATACTACGTAAAAGTTTACGTAAACAAGTTATTTAGTTGAAAGTTTACTTGACGACGACAAATCACTTAAGGTATGAATATTCCATTAATAAACGTAGTTAATGATCAAAGAAAAATATTATCATATGTGTAAACCTTTTCTAATCAAATGATTTGTTAACACGTGATTAATTATAAGCTAGTTATATTAATCATGTAAGACAAAATAAAATTAACCATAAGTGGAAAAAATCTTTCCAAATCTTCCTAAATCTAGACAATCTTTCCGTATTGGTGATAAGAAATATTTTGTTCTAGAAGAATCTATTAAACTAGTTTTAATAA
>BQNB010186753.1:0-12100 GCA_026074375.1 Tanacetum coccineum
GCTCCAGGAGTGTATTTTCTCATTGTTCCAGCAGCATAAGTAGTTTGTCTCCCCTGAACAGGTTGCACAGTTACTTTTCCATCATAGATGGTAGCTTGTTGACGAGGGTTTGATGAAGTCCTTAGCTGATTGTTGGTAGTAGGATACCGGGATGTGACAACAGCAGTTAAGAATGACATCATGTGATTGATCGCATCAATTGGATCATCCCCTTTCTGGAACACTGGAACAATTAGACCGGAGTCTGGTTGGGAAAATTCAGATTGTTGATGTTGGTAAGTTGTGGGAGCATATTCCAATTGTGGGATGGATGATTGTGGAGAATAAACGTTGTGGTGAACTGAGGATTGGTACTCATTTGATGGATAAGTGATTGAAAGAGGTGTTGATTGACTGGTTGTGAATTGTTGAGTCTGATAAGGTGTTACAAACTGTGAAGACGGATATGGTGAAACATGATGTTGAAGTTGAGAGTTCGGGAGAGTGTGTAGATGAGATTGATAAGTTGACGGAGGTAATTGGTGAGATGCAACTAAAGCAAGAGGATCGGAGTTACGTTCATGCATCAAACGAACTTCATTTGCATGTCTTTCGTGTTGTTGCAGGTAAGCATGAAGCTGATCAACATTGGTAGTATGCAAGTCTTTGACCAATTTAACATCAGTAACAAATTTGCTCCATTCATCAGGAAGAGTGTTTAAAAACTTGGTGTTAACTTGAAATTGCTCCAATGGCATCTTGTAGATGTTCATATCATTGAGTAACAGAGTGAACCTCAAGTAGTACTCATGTAACGACTCTCCTTTCTTGTAAGTGAACTTATCGAATTCATCATACAGCTTGCATTCTCGTTCTTGTTTTGTTAACGACGTTCCTTGCATTAGCAGTTTAATCTTCTCCCAAAGATCTTTTGCAACACGATGTTGACTCACAAGAGCATAAATTTCAGTTGGAAGGCCTTGGAGAATGATGTTTATTGCTTTGATGTCACAATCAGCTTGAATGGCTTCAGCGGGAGTCAGTTCAATATATTCCTTAAGCCTTGTTGCTCCATCCACAGTGATTGAAGGCCAAACGAGTGGTCCTTTTTCAACAGAGGCAAGAATCATTCTTCCATGAGGTCTATTCAACATATACAGTTCCATTCGGCTCTTCCAAGAATCATACAAGTGTTTTTCAAGCATTGGTGGTTTGTTGTCTCCTCCTGAAAGAAGTGACTTATCGGCAAGAGTCGTCATTGTGGTATCAAAAAGATTACAAATTGATCGATCGGTGGTAGAAAGAAATTGTGTTTGGTTATGTGATTGTTGAGTCTTGAAATGAAACTACACGGGATTTTACAATTCTCGACAAAACTGGGAAAACAAGTGTTTGTTTCACGGGATTTTACAAGTCAAAGAAATAAACCGTATAATTTAGAACTTTGAGTTAATGTGTCTTAAATGGAATTGACTAGTTCGGTTGACAAAGAAATTGCCTAGATCGGTTGTCAAAAGGGACAAACTAGTTTGGTCCACTTGTTTGGTTGACAAAGAGTTAAACTAGATCGGTTCAGCTGGTTCGGCTATGCTTGTTCGGACGCTAGTTCGGCTCCGCTTGAGTAAACCTCGTTCGGTTCTAGTTTCGATTAACTCGTTCAGTTCTAACTGTGAGCACTCGTATCGGTTCCAACTGACAGGTAAGTCTAGTTCGTTTTCCGAACATAGAATGAACTAGTTCGGTACTTGAACAGACAATCTGATTCGGTTGCCAAAATGAATACTAGTTTCGGTTCCCACTATAACAGAGCCTAGGTTCGGTTCTCTTGATCGGCTTACTCGTTCGTTGACCTTGTTCGTTGTACCGTACGAAACTCAAATTTCAAAACTCAAAAAGACACATTTTTGAATGGTGATTTTAGCAAAAATTCTTTACAACAAGTGTTCCTAACCCTATATGGAACAATAAAAATAAGAAAACTTTAAGGTTTTTACGCCAAAAAAATTTGAATCAAAAAGTTTTGTTCTTTATAAAGATTTTGAACACAAATCACAAGACAAAAAACACCACTCCAGGCTCTTGATTACCATTGAAGAAACAAGTAATCTAATAACAAAACACAAGAACAAGAGAAGAGAGAGAAGTGGGATGTGATGTTAAGATAGAGAAAGTGATGGAATGGATTGATGTTATTACTATGAGGAAATATTGAAGAAAAGAAAACAACCAAACCCTTCTCCAAGGCTAGAGAGGGATAATATAATACATGATGTGCCGCCCATGGGCTATGATGGGCTTCCATGGGCCATGGGCCGGATTAGCTTCTATACTTAACATGACACAATCTACGAGCTAAGACCTATTACAACTTGGAAGTGACCGACACTTTTTGTGTTTCCAACAGATAAGTCAGTAATAGTATAGTAACAAGTATTCCGTGAGGATTCTAGAAGATTACTTTTATCCAAAGTAAAATTCAAAAACCTTCTCGAGTCGTATCCTGACGAGGTGCGAGTTGAGAATCGGTTAAGTTCGTGATCGCGTGATTTGAATAGTTCAAGATTTTGATTTTGGTTTCTATAACTACTAATGAAAACGCAAAAACATATAAAGACAAGTAAACAATTAAAGTGTTTAAAGACTAAGCACGAAAAACGTTAACGGAAATTTAAAAACGCGACATTTAACAAGTAAATCAAAATTTAACCCTAAAATGTTTTTTTATAAATCCTAAATGACTAAAAATAATCTTCAAAAAAAGAATTATATTTTTCGACTTTTATTTTAATTATTATGAATTAAAAACATATTTAATCTAAATTAAATATTAAAAATAGCAAACTAATTATGAAAATTCTAGAAAAATTAGGGAAAGTACTTTAGACTATGAGTAATCTAAGAAAAATAAAAGCTGGAAGGAATGCTGAACAAATAAGCTGTAAATAAGCAAAAAGAAGCTGATAAGCAAAATAGGAAAACAACCTTAAGTAATTAAGGGTGTAAAAGGTGGACATAAAAGCCCCAAGGGCATGATGGTAGTGGGTGCGTGTATTAAGGCTTTGGTATAAAAGGGGGAGGTCACAGGTTCGAAACCTGTGGCCACCCTTTTTAACAAAACATTTTTTATTTTTCTTTTGAAAAAGCTGAAATATAAGCACAAATAAGAACTTTTAATAAAAGGACCTTTTGGCAAAACTGAAAAATAAGCTAGAAAAAGCCATAAAACTGATAGTTTGCTTATTAAAGACTTAAGACACCTTGGCTTAACTAGTGGACTGTTTGGACATAATAAGCTAACTAGAAAACAAATAAGCAAAAAGCAGACCTAGTCCTATACCTATTAAGCACTAATGTACAGGAAAGAAGCAAATAGATTAAGCTGAAAGGCATCTAAAAGCACTTAAGACAGATTTGACTCTAAAGGAACTAAAGAGGACTAAAAAGACTTTTTGCCTACTTTATAAGCTAGATTTTAGCACAATGATATTAAAGGACAATTAAGCACAAATTTCAGATAAATAAGCACCAGACAATAAGCTAAGCTTATATGCTGATTTTGACATTATTAAAACAGTTTTAACACTAAAATGAACAAATAACTTTAACATTAAACTTAAACTGATAAAAATCTAAGATCTAAACATTAAAAGCTGATATAAAACAGAATAAGCACAATTATTAAGCAAATAAGCACACAGCAGCTAATAAGCAATTGACAAGATAACATAAGCTAGAAAAATAAAAGAGAGCTAAAAGAGAAATGCACCTTATCCCTTGCTTAAACAGGGAATCAAATAGCTTTTTCAAGCTTAATCTACAAGCTCAGCTTATTAATAAGCCAAGAATAAGCCCTATAAGCCCTTCCTTTTCTGGCTTATCTTCCCATTGGCTTATTCAATCCATTTTAAGACTAACTAAATGGAAATCTTATTCAATTCAGTTTTAACCCAAGCTTAAGAGAATCAGCAGTAGCTTATGAGTAAAAAAAGAGCTTATTGAAGCTTATGAATTACATATAGACTTAATTTCAACCAAAGTGCTTAAGAGTAAAAACGGAATTATAACACAATTAAAACAGAAAATGAGATTTTATTAATTAAAGGTTCATTACAAGATTAAGAAAAGCAGAAATTACATAAAAGACATTAATAAGCTAAAATAAGCTAAGCTACTACTAAGCTACTCCTACTCCTATGCTAGATAATCCAATCTGTGTGTGAGAGGCTCTTTATATAGGAGTGAGGCGAAGCTTCTAGGCTCTAGGACGCTCCCCCATCTCTCATCTTGGCCCTTCAATCTTTGTTTGCCCTCCAAGCAAATGATCTTGACCGTTGATAGCCTTACACGTCCCATCCTCCAATCAAATGTGTTGGGATCGCCAACGTGGCATTAGTGGCAGACGTGTCAGGCCTTCTAGAAGCATGGGAGTACATGTACTTGGCCGAATTTACCCTGCGTGGTGAAAGGTGAAAATGGAGGGAAATGAGGTAGGGGATAAACAGTGTTTTATACTGTGTTGACCCGTGTGTTTTATAAGTTTGACCGGGTCAAGGATTTGGGCTTAGACTTTTGGATTTTGGGCTTGGAATGGGGTAAAGAATTAATGGACTTGGATTTGTAAGGATTTGTTATTAAAAGGCTTAAGGTTTAATAGGTATCATTTTTATTGGGCTGACCCGGCCCATTAATTGGGCCCGGGTTGGTCCATAGAAGATGGGCATGCCTTCGGCTTCGGTTTCTTCGCGCTCATTCCATTCCCGTGCTCAGCTTTGTCTGTTTTTGCTTTATTTTTGTCCTTTTGTGATTTATCGTTACCTGCAAGACACAATAGACAAAACACACATATACAATGCATTTTTCTGTATTTATTGGTCATTATTGGTCTTTTTAGCTCGTTTAATAAGGTAAAAGGTATGTGTAAATAAGCATATACCAAAATCCCCCATACTAAGCTATTGTCGTGTCCTCAAGCGATGTCATAAATAAAAACTTAGAAAACCAAAAATTTCAACCCCTTTAGATTAATTACCTCGAAAAGTAGCAAAGTGTTCATCTAAGGGGATTAAGAAATCACTAGTTTTGAAAAGCACCCCGTTTTACCATTTTTATGCATTTATTCATAACTTCACGAAACCATAGATACTAAAAAGTATAAATTCATCGTCCTTGATTTTTCACCCACCCCAAACCAAGCTTAAAAACAAAATCATTGTTAAATACAAGTTAAGAAGCTAACACTACTCATAAACGTTAATTGTGTAAGTAAAAACTTTAACTTTTCGCTCCCTTATTCCTAAGTCCTCTAAAGATTTTATTATTATTATTATTTGTGACAAATGAATTAATGTCTTATTTTTATAAAGTAAACCCGGTTTAGACTACAATTATTTTGAAATCCTTTCCTAAAAAGACGATATGGTAAGAATAAGGTCCACATTAAGGTTCTAATTTCCCATGATTTAGGGGTTATCCTTTTATTTCATCCGCAACAACTCAACTACGAGTCCAGAGACAGAGGCTTTATTTAGATAACCCCGGAGTCGAAATTTGGCTTTATTCTTGTTATTATTGCAACATTATTAAACCTCGGTCCTTTAGAAGGCTGCAACATCGGTTGTGAGCCGGCAAGATGCAGCAAACATATTTCGACCTTAGTAATTTCCTCGACCTTTTAGAAGGCTACAACATCGGTTGTGAGCCGGCAAGATGCATCAAACTTTTATCAGTCTCGGATTATTACTATGTGCTTTATTTAGAAGACTGCAACATCGGTTGTGAGCCGGCAAGATGCAGTAAACTTTTATCAGCCCACAGTTATTATTATTATTATTATTACCTCCACCCTTTAAATGACTACCACATCGGTTGTGAGCCAACAAGAGGTAGTAGTCTTATTTCGGCTTCGATTTATTACATAACTTATTATTATTAGCCAAATTTCAAGTCCTGTGGTCTTTTAACAACTGCCACATCGGTATGCGAGCCGACCATGGTCCAGGAGTCTATTTCCCCACAACACTGACAAAACCTCGATGTGTACCTTACTTTCACCAGAAGGAATCTCTACGAAGTGATTTAAACTAAGAATCGCAAAAACCTAAAGTAACTTTATTTATTCAATAATTGTATAACGTTTATTAAGCTGGAGGGAGCAAAAAGCCACAATTAACCTCTATGAGCCTTAAAGAGTTCCAAATACTCTATGTTTAGCATCTAACTTATATAAAACTCTATCATTTCTCGTTCTTCGCAAATTTAAAATCTTTAATAAAAAGATCCGCGAATGCTTAGTCTAATAAAAACAAGCTTAGCATATTTAAAGTCTAACATGGAAGCTTGCAAAACTCTTGGCTTTTTCAAGCTAGAATTCGCGTTTTAAAGCTTCTTATATAAAAGACTAGCAAAAGCTTAAATTTATATAAGTTAAGGGGCAAGCTAGAGCGCAACATGCTCGATCAAGTCAAAATTTATTCCTAAAAAGACAAAACTATGTGTCAAAACACTTATTCTATTTTTGCAAATTTTTAAATTTTGGCATATTTTTGCTATTTTTGGTAGAAAAACGGGGTTACGTGAAGACAAGGCAAATGCAAGTAAGATCGAATCGAAAGATCCCCCCATACTAGAACTACACATTGTCCTCAATGTGAGACTGTCACCCCCATACTAATTTCAAGGCATAATCCAAATATTAAGGGGTCTCTACGCAAATCTAAAGCCGTTTATTAAGTATGCTAATAGATAAACGTGAATCAATAAGATCTAGGATATCGGATTCCCATATATAAGCATGCGAAGGATTGAAGATAGAGTGGACGATGGACAAAACCACGAGCACGAGAGCCTTCATAATCCGGGGCAATCCTGGACATAAACCACAAAACACGAAACACGAGAAAGAAAGAGGCGAGCCTCCTCACATAACACTTATTCATTATTATTATACTAATGTACTATTAAGGATAAGCATGGGTTGCCACCCACGAAGCGCTTATTTTTGTGTGAGTCTCTAGCTTGACTCTTCCCATATCATCGTGATATTAGGGACGAAACAAGTGGAAGAGCAAACTTCCATCGGACATTCATATGCCACCGAATTTAGAGAAGAAAAACAAAAAGCAGAGATGCCGAGGTCAAAAATGATATCCTCACTTCCGGAGGAGAGAGGAAAAGGTGCAACCATCGGATAGGTTAAATAAGGAAGAAAAGTTCGGATAACATATGTGAAGGAAAAATAATGGTGATCCTCAAAGGGTATATGTTGGAGAAAAAATTATCTCATGAATCACAAGGTCGAAAACTTTGACCATAATCTCCAAATCATTAATATCACTTAAACTTCTCGGTTCATGATCAAGGAACACCTCGGGAGGGAGATTAGGGATAGTGTCATTACTAAGCAAACTCTCAAGGTAGATAATATCTCTCTCCAAATCATGATAACCGTCTTCAATATCTGTAGAAATATCAACATCAAGAAAAGCATTGATCTCATCAATATCGCCTCCTGGGTCGAAGATCACATCATCAATTTAAGCATCGTACAAAATCTTCTTCCAATCATTCGTTTTAGATTCCAAATCAAATAAATCATCATTCTCTTCGAGAGGTGGTTCATCGGTAAACCCCTCGAGAATGGAAACAACGCTTATAGACTAATCATGGTGAAGTAGAAGATCAATGTCGTCACTTGAGGCGAGACATTCATCCTCATTAGAATCGAAAAGAGGTGTAACTAGCAAAGTCGACTCATCAAGGTTGGAATCATAAGAATCCTTGCACTCGATGTCCTCTAACACCTCTTCAAAAAGAGGATTTACGTCACTAGAGATATATTCGTCATCAAATTCGAAAAGAGGGTTCGAGTAAATTTTAACATCTTCTGGAACGTCCTCATCGGATAGTGAATTGTTATTACTAGAGGTAAAATCATCATTTGAATCGAAAAGAGGGTTAGAAAAAGTCACGAATTTTTCTTCAAAAATACTAATGGGAGAGAAATCATCACTCGAAGGTAAATCACAAGCAATAAGAAGATTGATATTCAATAATTTCTCATGAAGTATATCGTCCTTCACCTCTTCTAAATTGACGAGCTCAGAATCAGGAGGTGATGCCTCAATGTAATCGATGTCCTCAAAAGAATCGTCATCACTCGAAGTACAATCATTGTTAAAATCGAAGAAAATCTCAAAGTGATCGCTTAAAACATCAAGAGGAGGATAATTATCACAAAAAGGCACATCACACGTATCGTTAGAAATACCCTTGGACTCACTTGGGATTGGGACAAGGTCCTCAACACTAGACTTTATTACTTCGTTTGATTTTGTTTCCGGAATACTGCTAAGATGCTCATCCCCCATACTTAGAGAGTTATCGGGTTCCTCGGTTGGTAAATCGGGTGTGATTGCATTAGACAAATTCTCTAAATATTCCCAATATTGAATAGTGTACTCATTATCATCATCATCGTCGTAGAAGGCAGGACGATTCCAACTCGGAGAATTAATTCTGCCAGCTCCTCCCTTATAATTTGCAAATCTTTAAGAAGTTTATGAAGAAATTCTTGTATATCCTCTGGTTGAGCATGTTGAATTTCAAAAAAAAATTCCCAAGCTAGCGATAAAACCTATGGCGTCTCTCTAAAAGATATACGATTAAACTTCTTTAAAAAGGTTTGTATAGTTTTCATTAGGTTTTCTCTGGCTTGCAAAATTTCCTTACTCGTTTCTTGAGGAGGATGATGAATGACGGGATACTACGGGGGTTGAAATTGGTCAAAACCGGAAGAATTATAGAAATTTTGGTTCATCGGTTGACATTGAAAACTTTCATGAGGACCCCCGCAGTTCTCACAACAAAGGTATTGTTGTGGAAAACTTGATGAAGTTTGTGGAAAATTATTATCAAAGTTTTGATTGAAACACGGTTCTTGATTGTAGACAATCGGAACTTGAGGTGGAAAATCGTAACCATAATGAGCATCGTTTCCACATAACTCACAAGAATACGTCTCTTGAATTTCCGTCTCTTGAATTATTGAACTAGGGTTGTGGAGGGTAGTCGGAAAGATTTTGAGAATTATTGAAAGAATTCGGATTTGAATCATAAGCGATTGAATTTCCGTCTCTTGAATTGCAAAACAAACAAAATCCATCTCTAAGATCATATCCACACCTCTTACAAGTACACCATCGACAACTTACATCATCAATCGGCTCTCCACACCCAAAACAATTAAGTTGGTTGAATGACGACATAAGAATTAAACGAAATTAGAGGGTTGAGAAAATAAGAATTAAACAGATAAGATGGTAAAGAAGAATATTTATAGATTTTTAAAATAATACATAAAAAATAAAAATAAGAAAGAAAAATATTGTTGGTAACCGAAAGTCAATAGTTTACGGTAGCTCTTTAGAAAACGCACAAAGAAGCAGAGGAGCGGGTAAGCACGAAGCGTTTTAAAAACCTTCTCCTTTCGGGTCGAAGATCGTAAGGTCGACCCTCCTTATACCTCTCTTATAGTTTGTTAACTAAAGATGAGCCGATACGACAATTAACAAACAGTTATTTTTTTTAATATTAAAATAAAAGAAAATAAGAATAGAAGTGTAAAATATTTTTGTATTTTTATATTTATATAATAGAAGAAAATATTCACAAACGGAAAATGATAACTTCACGAGGAAGGGTCTTCAAAACACTAATCTTCGAACGAAACACGATAATCGTAACACAATTCCCCGGCAACGGCGCCAAAAATTGATTCGTCCCGATACGTATATATAATATATAGTATAAGGATTAGATCAATAATAGTATAGTAATAAGTATTCCGCGAGGATTCTAGAAGATTACTTTTATCCAAAGTAGAATCCAAAACCTTCCCGAGTCGTATCCCGACGAGGTGCGAATTGAAAATCGAGGTTAAGTTCGTGATCGCGTGATTGAATATTTTAAGATTTTGATTTGGTTTCCTATTTCTACAAATATAAATGCAAAAACACGTAAAGGCAAGCAACTATTAAGACAACCAAATATAAAACACGAAAACGTTAACGCGACTTAAAACCTAAATTATCAAAAATTAAACCTAAAAATGTTTTTTCATTTTTTATAAATCCTAAATGACTAAAAATAATTTTCAGAAAAAGAATTATATTTTTTTTGGTTTTTATTTTATTTATTAAGAATTAAAAACAATTTTACTCTAGAAAATTGATAAAAAATACTAAACTAAATTGGAAAAATCTGAAAAATTTATAGAAAATAATCTGAACAGTTTAAGACTAAAGAAAATTAAAATGGACTAACCAGTTTATTGCAATAAGCTGGAAATAAGCCAATTAAGGCTGAAAGCTTATTAAGACAAAACGTGTATAGATAATTAATTGTGTAAATGAGTAATTGAAAAAGTCCCAAGGGCAACCGGTTTAGTGTGTGTGTTGTGAGGCGTTGGTGTATGAAGGGAGAGGTCACAGGTTCGAAACCTGTGGCCGTCTTTTTTTTGGAGAAACAATTTTTTTCATTTTAGATTTTAGAAAAAGCTAGATAGCATGACAATAAGCAAATTTAATAAAAGGGACTAATTTTGAAACTTAATAAAAAGCTCAGAAAAAGCTAAGAAAGATGACAGTTTAGCTTAACAAGTCTAATGACTTTTAAGCTAAACTGTTTTGGCATTATGGGCACAATAAGCTAAGAGAAATGCAAATAAGCTGAAAACAACCATAACCCTAAACTTAATAAGCACAAAGGAACCAAAATAAGCAAAGCCAAGAAGCTAAAAAGCACTCTAAAAAGCTATAAGACAGCAGACTTAGGAAAGACTTTAAAGGACTAAAGACCATCTTTTAAGCTTATTTTAAAGACTCAAAAAGCAAACTTCAAGGCTAAAACCTAAAAACAGATGAAGATTATGACTTAATAAGAAAATCTAAACTAAACTTTAGCAATTAAGACCTATAAATAAGCTAGAAATCTAATTTGAAAATGACAGGAAAAGCTTGACTCAGTTTGACCCTTTTGAGTTAAATGCTAATTGCAGCCTAAATTTAAGCTAGGAAAACTAAAGTGAACTTATATTAAAAATAAAACTAAAATATAAGTTAATGAAACCGCGTATTCTAAGGAAAACAAAGCACTTAAAAAGAAAACATGGCAGGGCGTTTGGCAACATGTCACTCCTAAACCGAGTTTGCGATTCTAAAAAATAAATTCTAGAAGTGTAATTAGTGGAACCTTGACTATTGCTATCAGCAGGTGGGCTTACATGAGTAACACTTGCACAGTTTGAATGAGTTCTATCCACCACATTCCGTCTACGGACATTAACACCAGTACCCGTACGACGTGCATTTGACCTCTGCGAGCTATGGTTCACCCCGACGTTGTTCGCAACACCATCATTTGTGATGAGTTTCATCTTCTGTACTCGACTGCTCTACTCACCTTGCCTCTCACAGGCCACCTTTACTTTACTTTAGGTGATATTCAGCAAGGATGAAAGCATGTTGCATGAGCTATGCTTTATGAGCTTCATCTGTTGTACCCGTCAATCCTACTCGCCTTTGCTCTAACAGCGTCACGTTTACACCTGGTTTAACCATAACACCACAACACTTGATTTATTTCTAAGAACAATACACCAGTTGTTACACTTATATGCTGTAAAGTTAACTGTTAGATATTATTAGAATGGTATGTAAGTATCTTACATGAGGATGTTGAGTGGTAGACCCTTGGAAATGAACTCATTGGCAAATTTTCTAACAGATTCTAGTGAGCTAAAATCAAGTTGCATGCTTACAGAAACCGATTACAAAAAAAATTCCTTATCAGGTACCATTAATTGATCGAAACATAACAAAAATTCCTACTATATAACAATTAAGAACATATTAGATTAAATGGTCGTTGTGGTTTGACAGGGATTACAAAATCAGTCTCTCATACTAATTATCCAATATTCCCTATAACGATGCTTTCTTAAATTGGTCTTTCGAGTACGGAGCATGTAACTGTTTTTTAACCATGCATCTAATAAATACTACATATTTGCATACTCATGAAAACAGTAAATGGGATTTTAGATTCCGTACCTTGGGACTTTCCT
>BQNB010186756.1:1988-12100 GCA_026074375.1 Tanacetum coccineum
CCTCACACAACTAGCACACTTGGTTTTTGCTCTTCAAAAGAAGCACAAGCTGCAAGGAAGACTTCGGCTATAAATAGAGCTTTTTGTAAACCTTTGAGGCATCTAGTTTTTTCATCTATCTGAGTTAGTTTTAACTAGTTAGTTTTTAATCTTAGCTTAACTTTCAGTCATTCTCAGCTTTTACTTTCAGCTTTGTAAAACTTTCAAGTTTTAATGCAAGTTTGAGTTTTTAAGTCAATTTACCATTTCAAGTGTTAAGTTTCTTAATTGTGTTGTATTTGTGTTTCAAAAAGCTCTCAACACAGCTTGGTTATAAGCTGCTCTAATTAAGTAAGATAAAAAAAGTTAAGTAGTTAAAAGAAAATCACAAAAATCACTCTCAATACACCACAGCTTAATTTATTGGATGATAAGCCAGTTCTGGATGGGCTTATGGACTCTCACTAGCTTGTTCTATGCAAGCTAGAGCTTGTAGATTTGTTGTTTGACCCTGTTTTGAGCAAGGGTGTAGTAAGTCTCTCTTTTTCTTACTTTAGTTTATTTAATACAACTGTTAGTTTTAAGTTAATACTGCTAGACTCATTCATGCTTATTTAAGTGCTTATTATTGATTAAAATCTGCTTATAAGTGTTTAATTTGTTATTTGATAATCTGTTTTTAATTAATATAAAAAGAAAAATGATTTTTACAAAGGTTCAGGGTGTTTTGAACAAGCAGTACTAACTCTAAGTTAGTACTGCTAGTTCATTTTAGGAACAGTACTAACTCCACACTAGCAGTACTAACTCTAAGTTAGTACTGGTTGTTCAACTTAGCTTATCAGCTTATAATTTCTGCTTATTTAAGATTTCCTTTGCCTTTTAGAGTAGATTAAACCATTTTCCTTTACTGTCTTTAGGGGAAAGCTTAATTAAGCTTATTTTCTTTTTCAAATTATAAAATAATTTTAAGAGTTAATCAGTTTTAGTTTTCCAGCTTATTTATCATTATAGTCTATTCTGGTTGCTTATTCTTATGCTTAATTGCTTATTTTGGGTAGTTAATCTTCTGTTTTAGCTTATTTGCTTATTTCTTGTTTAATTGTGTTTTGTTAAAGCTAGCAGTACTAATCTTTAGCTAACAGTACTAACTTATAACTAGCAGTACTAACTCTAAGTTAGTACTGGTAGTTAATACTGGTAGTACTGTTGTTAGTACTGTTGTGTTTCTCTTGTTTAATTTAGCTTATTTAGATTTAGATTAGCTTATTTGTCTGTCTTAAGCTTATTAGAGCTTATTTGTGCCTTAGTGTAAAAGTTTTTAGTGTTTTGCCTTTGCTAGCTTTAATTCAATTTCCAGCTTATGTTCTTTGTTTAAATTTTATGTGCATTTACTTTCAGTTTTAATTCCCAATCATTCCTTGTTACATTCAAACACCAATCATCAATCGTCTTTCGATTTTCCATCTCAGCCTCGTTGGGACATAACGACCCGGGAACACTCTATACTGCTTCCGGTTTTCTTGGTCTCGCGGATCCTGACCCTTGTACTATATCTATATCTATTTACACTTATATATATATGTATAAAAAGGGGTGAGTTTCAGCGAGTCATTAACGAAACCAAGGTCAACGCGGTTCGGGATTGGCCTTCACTTAACATATTGCCCGAGGTTAGAAATATTAAAGTGGCAGATGCGTTTCAAGAAGAAGATGAGTTAGAGTATGTCGAGCCTTTGGATGGAGAGGTGGAACAAGTTACATATGTCGTTCAACAAACTTTGTGTTTGCCTAAGGTTAGTAACTCTTCACAAAGAAATAAAATCTTTGAAACTAAATGCTTGGTTAATGAAAAGATTTGTTTTGTTATCATTAATAAATGAAGTTGCGATAATTTAGTGTCTAAGGCTTTATACATATCACTTCACACGTCTTTATCCCTTTAGCAGTCTTCATGCATCAGTCTTAAGTCCTTCAGCAGTGTTAAGTTAGTACTGGTAGTACTAGCTTTCTTCTAGTAGTACTAACTAGTTAGTACTGGCAGTTGTAACTTGAGTAGTACAAAATCTTGGCTTAGCAGTACTAAGTATGAAGACCTTTAATTCCCAACAATCCTCCCCTAAACTTGTGATTTACCTCTAAATCATCAAGTTTCTTGAATTAAAATCTTGTTCTCTGAGAGGATTCTTCCAAACACTTCATCTACTGGGCCTTTCAACCTGCATGAAGATCTTCTTAAGAAGCTCTCTTGACATCTCACTATCTTGTTCCACCAAGAGATTTGCCACTAACATATGTGTAAGAACACCTCTTGCCAAAGGGTATTCCCTTTCAACCAACATGTAGATATCCACTCCATCCTTTGTAGATACATGATGCACTCCACATGTATCATACAGTCTCCATGTTACATAGTGAATATGTTTTTTAGTCTTCTATAATTCATCATTTGTATCTGGTTCAAACAATCTCTTCAACTCAACCTATATTTCTCTTTCTTTGTCTTCTGTTGGTTCAGTTGATGTGAACTTCTCTTTTACTAGACTCCACAGCTTCACTAAGTCTTCTCTGTTAAATGCTTTTAGCGTATCATTAAAGAATTGATATACCTTAGTATGATTACCAACTCTGATGATCTTCTAGTACTTCCTAGCTCCTTTAGTCTAAATCTCCCAATCAATTATAGGATACTTGATCTGTAAAGCTTCAACATTCATTCCTTGCTCTGGAACTATTATCATCATTTGATGTATCCTTTCTTATGACAGTTCTTCTTCTTCTTTATCCTTTGGTTCTTCAGCTGGTTCTGATCTTTCTCTAGTCTTTTATCTCTTTGGACTTTCTTGAACAAGTTCTTCTTCTGCATCTCTTTTAGAACTTCCAGCTGCCTACTCAGGAATTACTCTTTCACTTTCACTCTCCATTAGAACAAATGTATGTACTCTCCTCATTGTAGTTTTAAACAAATTCTTGATTTCATCAAAAGAATAACTCTTCAACTGCTTCAGTGTATGACTTCCCATGTTCTTGATATATTGAATCATGTAAGTCATCTGTTGAGTTTGTGTGAGGGGATTGTTTCTCCTTTCTTTAGTTCTTTGTGCAACAAAGTATCTCTTTCTCTCATTTATAAGCTCTGCAAGCAATTTTGCTTTTTCAGCTTTAGAGTACATCTCTCTTTCCTTTGATTGTAATCTCTATGCAAACTCTTCATCAGCTTCAACTCTAGCTTGAATGTCATCCCATTCTTCAATATTTAAAGAGCTTGCTTCTTCTTGTACTCTGGCAATCCTCTGCCTTTCTTCTACATCAATTGCTGCCTGTAATCTCAGAGCTTCTTCTTAACCAAGTCTTTCTTGTTCTAGCTGCAACTTTATCTTGGTCTAAATAGTCTCAGCTTCCTCCATTATAACTTTACCCTTGTCTTTGGCTGAACTAACACCAGCAGTACTAACTAATGCACCAGCTGTGGAAACTGGCTCAACAGTACTAACTTCTTTTTCAGCAGTATAAACTTCTTCAGCAGCAGTGAAATCAAAATCAGACTCCATATCATGCTCATGCCTCCCCTGAACCTCTGCATTATGTTGTACCAAAGAAATATCAAGATGTTGGTTAATTTCAGCTATCTTCCACTCCTGTTTAGAAGGATCCTCCAAATCTTCTTCATCATCAGATACAATAGTTCTGGCCTTCCTTCTAGCTTGTCTAGTCTTGGCAGTTTTCTCTAATTTCGTTACCTTTTTGATAAGCTTTGTAAAAGCAGTACCATAGACTTTATTTGTCGGCTGCAAGTCTGTTCTAAAGCAACAACTCTGTCTGACAATTTTGTAACCAAATCCATCAATTTATTGTGTTGCATTCTGCCCTCATCACTTCCAAGTGTGTGAACTCTTGGGAGAGGTGAATCATGGGGGCATGGATGGGGTCTTATCAATGTTACCACTGCCATGTCCTACATCTAAGTTAGTGACAGTAGTGGCAGCCCCTCTATGTTTAACATCCACACCTGTAGAAGCAGCCTCATCTGCTACATTGGTCTGAGTAGGAGATCTGGGCTGAGGAACCACAAATTCCTGTCTGGTAGTTCTCCTAGAAGGTGATAAACTTGGTGGTTGTAAGGTTGATGGAGCACTGGTGGGTGTGTGATGGGACTCAACTGGGACTGTTGATCCTTTACCCTGAACAACTAGGCCCTGAACAAGCATTGTTGGAAACAATGGAATGTCCACCCTAATATAACCCTTAGAAGCCCTCCTTATATTGCTAAAAAGTTTTTGTGTAAGGGTAGGAGCAATATAAGTTCTGTTGTGATGTAAAAGAAGTCTCTTGTGCTTATTTAAAAAGACTTGAATAAATCTTGGATACATCAAAAATTTATGTTTAATTTCCAAGTTTTTTACCATTCCATCAAAAATCATCTTAGAGAAATTAAAAGTTCTCTTTGTGGCCAAGTAAATGATAGTAGTTGCTATATTGCTACTAAATTTTTCCCAAGCAGTTTTTTTAGAACTTAAACAATGAAGGGTGGTATGGATCAAAAACCTCCATTGAGGGGAGAAGTGTCCTTTTTGAAAGGTTAATTTGTCAGAATTGGACACATACCCCATAAGAGCAAGTTGCTCAAAAATTTAGTAGGCAAATTACTAATACCATAATAATCTTCTAACTTGAGATGCCTCCTAATAGATGCCTCAGAAACAATCTTAACTTTCCCATCTATTGTAGCAGTTATTTCTATCTCTCCATTATCTAGTGTTCTGGCAGTAGCAGTGTTCAAAAACTGCTAGATGAGTAAAACATAGATAATGGGATTTTCTATAAGAGCATACCTTATATGACTAGAATTGAGAAAATCCACTATCTGGTGAAATCCTTCACTTCCCTCTATTTTCTTTAAGTAAGAATCCATGTTGTGAGTGTCACAGAACTCCAAATTCGCCATTGTTGATTGAGAAAAGATTGATTAAGGTCTGGGTTAGGTTCGTTTATGAGAGTATGTGTGTTTGGCAAAGTCAATTGAGATTATATAGAGAGCACTTAAGGTTTTGATTGGACTGACTCAATAAAATTGATTCTTTATCTTGAAGAGATCTTATGAGTGAAAGAAAGATCAAGAATTATCCAAATTAAGGACACCTATAAGTGAAATATTTGTCAAAAATATCTCAACGGCTATATTTAATTGCCAAAAATCTGTTATACCCCAAACAGTACTAACGGTAGTATAGCAATACTAAATTTAGCCTATCAGTACTAAGTAATGCCCAGCAGTACTAAGTTTTAGACTAACAGTACTAAATAATGCCTAGCAGTACTAAGTAATGCCTAGCAGTATTAACTTTTGAGGTACCAGTTTTAACCTCAAAGTCATTCCAAAAAGCATTTTCATCATCAATTTTGATTCTTACAAGCTCTCTTTCTGTTTTTATTCTCACTTTTTCTCTCAATTCTTTTTCTCACTGAATCACTCTGTCTGTTTTTGTTATCCTAAATCAAGAACCTTTTCAGGTAGTTTTGTACAAAGATCCATCAATTCCTTTAGTTTCATGATGTCCTCCACACTTCCAAGTGTGTTAACTCTTGAGAGAGGTGGATCATTGGACTGTTTAGATACAGTCTCAAACCTAATTTGAGCTTCTGCACCCCCTAATGTGGTATCTTGGCACCCGAGACCACTACCTGAATCAGTTCCCTGAGGAAAAGACTCATTAAGTGTTACCATGGATTAAGACCTATTTATGTTACCACTGTCCTGCTCCGCTTCTAAGCAAGAAGCAGCAATGGCAGCCCTTTCTATTCTGTCTTCCCACTCCTTAATGACAGTCTCATTTGCTACAAGGGGAATATGTCCACTAAACTGAGATATCTCAGTGGTCCTTTAGGCTTTCCTAGGTTTTTGAGTCTTTTTGGGTTAAGATAATGATAGAACAGTGATTGGTTCAAGATTAGGTAGTGAAGCAGTTGTGGATGTGTGTTAGGTTTCAGTGGGATTTCCTGACCCTTCACCCACTTCTGCTTGTTTTTATGAAGCTTTTCTATTTTATTGCAAACATACTTTGTGTATAATCAGCTTTATAGTAACACAATTATCCTCCCCTCAATCAATACTTCAGAGGTTGAGCATTCCAATACTTGCAATCAGATATTGAAATCTGCCAACATCAAATGCTTTTGTGAGTAAATCAACAACATTGTGATCAGTGTGAATCTTGCTCATCTGAATAAGCTTCTTCTCATTGGAATCTCTGATAAAATGATGTCTTATCTCAATGTGCTTAGTCTTTGAGTGAAACACTGGATTCTTAACAATGCAGATGGTGCTTTCATTATCAATGTAAATCTTGGTATTCATGAAGTTGTAACCATAATCTAGCATTTGATTTTGAATCCAGAGTACTTGTCCACAACAACTAGCAGCAACTACATACTCTCTTTGCAGTATGAAAGTTGGAAACTAAAATTTCCCCCCTTTTGCATTGCCAGAAATCAATCTCTTCATAAGAAATTGACAACCTCCTTTTATAAGATTACCTATCTAAACTTGCACCAATAGTCACTGCCAATATATAGTTCCATACAAACGATGAGTCCTAGGATACCAAAGCCCAATTTAGTTGACCTTTCAAGTACAAAAGATTCCTTTTCACTCAGCAATGAAATGTAACCAACTTTAAGGTTACTTGAAATCTTTCACAAACACATACAAACAAAATTATAGTCAGGCCTTAAAGCTGTTAGGTACATCAAGATCAATCATTGATCTATATAAGATATAACATCCACAACATTTAGCTTCTTGCAACCTTGACTATGGCTTTGAAGTCTCCATGGTGTACTTTGTTATCTTCACCAATTAAAAAACTAAACATCTCAAGATTTCATCCACATACTTGTCTTGATTGATGAAAATCCCATCATCTTTCTGAGACACTTGTAGTCTTAAGAAGAATGTGAGCTCTCCCATAGAACTTAGCTGGAACTTCTTATGCATCATCTTTTCAAACTCAGTACACATCTCATTCCTTATAGACCCAAAAATGATATCATCCACATATACTTGAACTAGTAGAATATCACCTTTGACCCTTTTAATGAACAAAGTCTTATCTATATGGCCTCTCTGAAATCCATTTTCCAATAAATAGGTAGATAGAGTCTCATACCAAGCTCTAGGAGCTTGATGTAGACCATATAATGCCCTTTCTACCTTATAAACTCTGTCAAGGAACTCTGGATCTTCAAACCATGGAGGTTGATAGACATAAAATTCTTCTTCAATTTTTCCATACAGAAAGGCACTCTTTACATCCATCTGGTAATATAACAAACATAAGTCTTTGAATGGCATAGGCCTAAATAGAACCAGCCTAATTCTTACCAATCCTAGCAACTGGAGCAAAAACCTCATCATAATCTATTCTTTCTTCTTGAGTGTAACCCTGTGCAACCAGCCTTGCCTTGTTTCTAATCATAATACCTCTCTCATCTTTCTTGTTCTTGTAGACCCATTTTGTTCCAATGGCCCTCTTGCCAAATGGTAAATCAACCAAAGTCCAAACTTTCTGTAATTTAAACTGTAGAAGCTCATCCTGCATTGCTTCTATCCAACTTGGATCTGTCAAAGTTTAAATCACCTTCTTGGGTTCTACTTGTGATAGAAAACAAGCAAATAGACAAGTATAAAGGTCTTCATAAGTTTTCCCTTCATAAACATCACTAATAAACCCTTATTCATTTAAAGTCTTTGTCATTCTCCTTGTTAGTACACCAGACTGTATATCACCAATCACATGATCAAGTGAATGATCTTTATGGATTTTTGTATTTGGAGTAGAAGGAACTAGATATGTGGTAGTAATGTTGCTCATATCTAATTCTGTTTCATCGCTAAAGAAGTCAGCATGTGTAGCTTCAAGTGGAGCAGTAGTAACTATTGGACTAATAGTATTAATGTTTAGACGACCATAGTAACTTTGTACTGGCAGTATAAATACTTGCCCAACAGTAATTAACTTTATATATTATCAGGTCTCTCTTGATCATCAATTCCACTTTCTTTATTTACACCTTCATCATCCTTCTTTTTAGCACCACTAGAAGGCTGTGGTTCATCATTGTTAGCATTCTTTGAAGAAGAATCAAACAGTGAACCATCTTTCCGCAGTGGCATCAAAATGTAGTCTTGGCTAGATGCTGTCTCCTTGCTAGAATGACTTGTGCCAATACTTTCTTCTGTACCCACAAGATCATTAGAGTTTGTACATGCAACAACTGGCACATAATTCATTGATTTTGTTAGAACATCAATATCAAACAGCCACTTTGGTCCATCACTTACAATAATAGGCTTATACTCCAAGAACCTAATATGCAAGTTTTCTTCTACTTTCCTAGTTCTAATGTTGTATACCCTAAAAGCCTTACTATTTAATTAGTATCCAATAAAGAATCCTTCATCTGACTTTCCATCAAACTTGCCTAAATAATCTAAGGTATTAAGAATGGTAACATGACACCCAAATGGTCTCATGAAGCTTAGAGCAGGTGTTCTACCTCTAAATAGTTCATAAGGGGTCTTGTTATGAGGCTTAACTACTAATACCATATTCTACACATAGAAAGCAATATTAATTGCTTCAGCCTAAAATGTAGTAGGTAACTTAGAGTCAGCTAACATGGTTCTAGCAACCTCAATTAGTGTCTTATTTCTCCTCTCAGCAACACCATTTTGCTAAGGAGTTCTAGCTACACTAAATTCCCTCTTAATGCCTTTCTTTTCACAAAACTCACTCATAACTTTATTCTTAAACTCTGTTCCATTGTCACATCTGATTATTTTTACTTTCTTATTAACTAGATTTTCTATTTTAGTTATAAAGATCTTAAGGATACCACTAGTTTCATCCTTAGTTGTTAAAAAGAAAACCCAAGTGAATCTGCTATAATCATCAGTAACAACAAGACAATATTTCTTATGCATTAAGCTGCTCACAAAAGTTGGACCAAACAAGTCCATATGCAACATGAATAAAGGCTGAGTAATAAAGTTCTAAATCTTGGACTTACATGAGGTTTTGTGTTGCTTTCCCTTAAGGCAAGCAACACAAGTTTGGTTATTTTTAAAACGTTTTGAGGGTAAACCTCTCACAAGATTGTCCTTAACAAGTTTATTAATATTTATAAAGTTTACATGACCAAGCCTCCTATGCCATAACTTTGATTCATTAAGTGTGGCCTTTGTAATAAGACAGGTTAAACTCTTTTTAGGAATAATATTCTTCATATCAACACTGTACATGTTGTTCTTTCTAGGAACTTTAAGTAAAACCCGACTTTCATCAGCTAACTTAAAGTCAGGAGACAGAACAAAACATGCAGTGTTAGTAAAAAGAACATTGTTCTTTTTGTCACACATCTATGAGACACTAAAAAGGTTAAACTATAACTCCTTGACAAAGTACACATCCTCAAAATCAAGCTTACTAGTTTTAAGAGTTCCTTTACCAGTAATTTTCCCTCCTTTGGCTCCTCCCCCAAAGGTAGCATATCCTCCATCAAATAGCATAAAGTCTGAGAGATAGGACATGTTCCCTGTCATGTGCCTTGAGCATCCACTGTTAACATAGCCTTGATCTTCTTTTTTATGGATGACCCTGCATATAAAAATAAGGAAATTAGTTTCCTTTGGGGACCCAAGCCATCACTGGCTTGGACCTGCCTCGTGCATCAACATAATTATGTTTCTTCAAAGTAATTGATGCACTATTAAGTATGGTAGGTCTCCAAACCTAACATGCTAAGGCCTTAACAGCATTAACCTGATTTGCCCTAACAACATTAACTACTACTGAATTTGGCCTAGCTGTATTAACTGCATTTGGCCTAGCAGTATAAAAATTTCCCTTAGCAGTATTAACTTTTTGGCTAAATTTTTTGTTAGTTAATGCTATTTTTATTTGATAGGGCCTCTTTACAGTTGATTGTGCTGATTTAGAAAAACATGACAATGGTCTAGCAATATAAACTGTAGTTTTGAGATGAGCAGTATTAACAAGCCTAGTAGTATTAAGTGATCTTAGGCCAGTTTTCATTAAAACTGATCTTGGAACTATATTCTTGTGCACACTAGG
>BQNB010186758.1:0-12100 GCA_026074375.1 Tanacetum coccineum
AACACATCTTAGTCACTACTTTATAATGTACATATTACAACAACATATAAAAATATTTCCCACAAGGAATGGACCTTGATTGCTAGTATGTGTGTAATTACACATACCTTTCACCATTAAAATTGGACTTAAATGACCAAAAACGTTCCAAAAATACGTTGTATTTGTATGTTTTCATTTATATTGTGCAGGAAATAGATATCTGAGAAAAGGACGAAAAATCAAGCAAAAAAACAGACAAACCGAGCACGGAATGGAAAAGCGTGAAAAGACAGTCAAATCGAAGCCAATGTCCAAGAAAGTCAAAGTCAACCCTAAAAGTCAACGATCAAACCCGAAGCTGACACCAAACAAATACCTAACGAGCATTAAAACCCAAAAACCCTTTAACCATAACTTCGTTAGTCCCTTTAGGGACTTTGCAAAACCCCTTATAACTTTGAGGGGCTGTTTTGCCAACTTCCTAAACTTACCCCACCACAAGGACCTTTTATGCTACAACTCTATACAAATAGAAGGGCCATTTGTGACAACACATCAAACCCTCACCCCTATCCCTTATAAATTAAACATTTCCCACCAATGAACAGTACCCAAGTATTGTTCATTGTCTCCTACCTCTAGCAAACAAACAAAAACTCATTAAACCTATGAACCCCACAAGTACATGGGTCTATACACAGCTTAGCAATCCTTTGTTTATCCATTGGTTAAGTAAAGAGGATAAGGAAATTGAGGGTCAAGATTACAAGGTTTGGGCGCCAAGGCAAGTAAAGGGCCAGGATGAAGTTTTGAGTCTCTCCTCACCAAATAAACACAAGAAGCACAAATCAAAGACCCTCTCAGCCTATATAAAGGAGAAAACAAAGTCAAGAAAAACGTATGTAGGAGTAGAAGAGATTACTTTTAATGTTTTTTAAGTTTTATGTATTTCAATTATGTCATTTTACTTTTAGTATTGTAAACTTTTATTGTTTGAATGAAATTTAAGTTATATGAATTTTTTTTGAAAGTTCTTTGTACACGTTTTAGCTTATTTACTCCAAAAGTGTTCACAAACTGTTTTAATTCATTTAAAGGTTTTACAAAAAGTTTTTGTGAGCTACTGTTACATTAAAAGAAAATTTGGTATTTTGAGCTTTTGGAAGACAAGCCAGAAATGGATGGGCTTGTAGGGGCTTATTCTTAGCTTATTTTACATAAGCATCTTGTAGATTAAGCTCATTTGAGCATTTATAAGTCCTAGTTTAAGCATAGGACAAAGGTACACATTCTTTTTCATTTTTAGCTTGTTTATCTTTGTAGCTTATCAATTGCTTAATATTGCTTATCTGATGCTTATTCTGTCTCAACATGTCTTATTAAACGAATTTCTGGCTTAATTTTTTGCTTGTATGTCCTTTAGTAAAGATTTGCTTTTAAACTGCCTTGATTTGTCTTTTAACTGCTTATCTTTGATTGCTTGTTACAAGTGCTTATTGTTGTGTACTTTTTACTTATTTACGCTAAACTGAGTTTGGTTAACATCTGTTTTAAAAATCTTTTTCTTAACTTACCCTTTATCAGCTTAAAACTTGATTTTAAAAAGATAAAGGGGTGTTTGGGTCAAGGGTTAAAAATGTGTTAATTTATGTAAAAAACATTGTGGGTCATCTTGCCATCTTTGGCCAGCATTTTCTGAGGTTTTTTTTATCTATTTCTAAAAGAGTTTTAAGGTTAAAGGCTGTTTTTAAGTTTTTCTTAAGTTGTCTTATAAACCGTGTTCGCAAAAACAGTTTCAATGGGGCTTATTTGATTAAGAATTTAAAATTGTCTTTTGTGTGTTGTTTTTGTGTCAATTTATAGTGTCAAATGCATAGGTTCATGAGTCTTTAGTTTTTCCTTTGTGCTAGTCAATCTGTAAACCTTTTTTTTGATTAAGTGTCTTCTTTGTGTCTAAAAGTCTCATTTTCCAAATCATTTTTTTTCAATTACTTTAAAGTGTTTTTGATTTTGATAATTTGTGCACAAAACTCTATTAGGAGCTTGTGTACATCTGTTTTAAATTAGGTTTTGGTTATGAGCTTATTTGATTTGCTTATTTATGAGGAATACTTATTGCCATTTTGTTTAGATAGAATTAAACTCCTAAAGAACGCCCTGGTGCAAAACCCTCTTTTCAGCTCCACTTTTTTAGCTTATTTGTCATTAATTCCTTAGTTTTTTATCTGGCTTTTCTAGAAATCCAATAAGCCCTTCTACAAGACCCTATAGCCTTAAGCTTTTTGTTCTCCCATTATTAGCAGTTAAAAATCATGATAAACTCTGTACCATTGGATGTTTGGTATGCAAGTTGAGCTTAAATGCTTATTTGTTTTTTTCTAGGCTTATCTGTCTAAATTCTTAGGCTTATTTTTGTTTGTGCTGCTTAATAGGTGTAGTGTCAGGGCATATCTTAGCTTATTGTTTTTATTTGGCTTATTTGTGCTAAAAAACCTTAGCCAACAGTTTGGCGTGTTTTTGCTTAAGTGTGAAAAAACTGAATCTTGCCATCTTTGTGCTTATTTTTCCAGCTTATTTTTAAGTTTCTAAAAAGTATCTTTTTTTAAAGTTGCTAGTTTTTGTTGTACTTTTTAAACTTTTAAAGAAACATTTTTTTAAAAAATAGTTTTTATAAAAGGAGGCCCAGCTCGACCCCCTAGTCATCACCTTTATAACCAACACCCTAAACACACAAAATCATATCGCTGTGCTACAATAGCTCATCCTGTTGGTTTGTTTCTTTAAATACTTATGCCCCATTTTTAGCTCTTTAAACCCACAACCACTTTTAAGCTTTTATATAAAAAACACTTATTTATAAGCTGTATTCTTCTTAGTTTTAAATTTATACATAGGATCTTTTATTTTATTTACTTTTTCCTAATTTTTCAGGAATTTTTTATAATCGTTTGATATTTTTTAATCATTTATTTTCTTTTAAAAACTGTTTTTTAATTATACATATATTATTGAAAATCAATAAAATATTTTTCTTCTTTGGAAAATTTTATTTTGTCAATATTGCACTTAGGAAAAATAGAATATCTTTCGTAGGATCATTTTTGCAAAATTTTCTACTTTTTAAAGAACGGGTCTTCGATCCCGTTTTTTGTTATCTATTTTGAGCTCGTTTTAGCTATGTTTTTAGTCTGTCTTTTTTTATTCTTCATTTTTAGTCACATAAAGTAGATTTAGAGTAAAAAAATTCTTTGTAGGGTTAATTTTTATGGAATTCTAGGTTTTCTTTGACCTTTTGTTCGGGCTCTTTGCTCTCGGTTTTTTAGTGATTTCATAATTTTTAGTTTTTTTCTTAATGTTTTTTCATATTTAGTAGATAATTTAGGCTTTCTAATCCCTTAATCCATTAATATCATTCAATTTCCAACCTTTCCGACTGTACCGATTTTCAAGTCTAGCCTCGTCGGGGATAAACGACTAGGGAATATCATACTCCTCGGATTTTATTGATTGTCTTTCTTTTAAACTTTTCAAGGGCAACTTGAATTGCTTTTGGGTTATATAAGTAGTAGTATATTTATAATATATTAATTATTTATTTACCTAAAAAAGAAACTGTCAAATGCAGAGATGATGTGATCATTCAGTTCTCTACAGAAGTCTGTAGTCTCCCTCTCTTATTCTTCCACCAACAAAGCATTCCAGGTTACGGAAGATCCTCCTTGTCTTAAGCCGTTTCTAAATGGAAAACATGAACTCCTTGCTTCTGTCAACATCTTTCCTTGTCCAAAACCGTGTGTTTAAACCCGGATTCATCCTGTTGACCTTGAATTCCTTAACTCTGTAGTCCAACGCCTCATTAATCTGTTGCAGAGTGCCGTCACTAAACTTGTGGATCTCATTGAACCACATGATCATATTAACCCCATATTTATCCTTAAATGTGACGGCTCTTGGAGATTCAATTATTGTGAAGTCGTGCTTGTACTCAAAACCAGTTACATCCCATCGAGGTTTGGTAAGGTTTAACTGAATCTGGTAGCTTTTAATCCCCATTTGGAAGTCTTCTATGCGTTATCTGATAACCAAGTTTCTGGTTCATAAGTTGACTGCAGTAGTGAGAATCTTCTTATCTTTGGGTGGTAGATGGTTCAGGTGACCTTGAAGATTCAATAAGTACAGATCTTCAAAGTTACTCGGGTACTGATATTTGAAGTCCCATTCTGAAATAATATGTTCGTTAAGATCAGCTCTACGAAGGACGATCTTCTTCATGTAATCGTACCCATATAAGGAGAAGACTTCAATTCGGACAACACATAAAATTCGCATATGAGTCCGTATAGCTTTGCGATCACCCTCAGATATGTGTCTGTCAATATAGAATCATTGTTTTTGGAACCACCAGTGAGAGATACCATAGATAGCAGCAATTTCATACTTGCATTCTTCTTCAATCTACATCTGATCGGGTACCATTTGCTCTAAACAAATATCAGGATAATAGGCCGCTTTCATCTTCGAGATTGATAACAAAGGTCTGTCACCCTTACTACCATATCTTAGATACTCCAAATCTTTGTTGAATAAGAAGTCAGCTTGAATTATGACCTGGCCTAGTTGACCACCCATTGGTAGTGGTTTGTTGACATTATACCTGATGATTGAATTGTCCACTTTATCGGTTAGTAGTTTGTAGCATTCTTCCATTTGGTACTGGCGATGAATCACATTTGGATGGAAGACTTTGACAATTTCAAATGTAGGGCCTTCCAGGTATTTTTGTTTAAGTCTAGTGATCCCTTTCTTTTTACAGTACCAGTCCATAAATATTGCCATGTCACTAGTTTGAGCAAGTAACGAGTTCTCCGGTGGAGGTGCATAGGTGGACGCAAGAGTAGATGCCCAGTTGTTTATTGGGACAGGCAGGTCAAATGATGGAATGGACCAGGTAGGTTCTGGTGTTGCAGGTCTGTTTTCCTCAGGAAGTGGCTTCCACCAATCTTGCTTTAAATTCACCTTAGGAATATGATCACTCCTGATGTCTTCATCATCAAACGAATGTACCTATTTGTCAGGGCCGAGTCATCATTCATAGGTAGATCTTTAGGAATTGATGAGACAAACGGCTTGAGTCTTATGTCAGTATTCGTCCAAGCCGTATATTCAGCTGATGCAGCTGTCTTTGAGGAGCTTGGAGCAGTTATGCTTTTTGACTGATCACTCTAGTTGTTGGATGGAGGTGGAGGCAGTTTGGACGATCCAAAAGCTCTAAAAGATCCTGAAGTTCCAGATGAACCTGCTAGTGATGGAGGAGGAGGTGGCTGATGAGGTGGAGACCCAGGTGGTGTTTTTGGTGAATCATGTCTCCTTTTCTTCTTTCTTCGTGTTTCAGCCAAATCAGTTAGGAGCTGGTCAATGTGATCACAGTCTATTGACTTCTCCAGAGCTTCGTACAGCTTCTTGTGATCTTCATGAGCTTTGTAGGAGTTGGTTTCCCATATTCGTTGGTGAAGAATGTCTTTCATGTCTGCTTCTAACAAATCTCTGAAGCGATCCCTTAGTGGAGCTTGAATAGCCCAGTCAATAGCATCAGTGATAATTTCATCCACTACTTTGCTAACCTGATGGGGAATATTAAGATTCTTCAATTTGTAAAAACAAGACCCACAACAGTCTAAACTCTCCTTTAGATGCTCGTTGTCTTGAATTAGATTAGCCATGATTTGCTCAAGTTCACCGATGCGTGTTATCAAGATAGAATCTGTGGTTCTTTGTTGTGGTTGAGGTGGTAGATGAAGAGTTCTTATTGTCGTTGTTGTTGTTGTTGTTGCGGTTGCAGTTGTGGTTGCTGGTAGTGGCTGATGTTCATTTGGAGAATCGGGTCTAGAAATGAGATCAATCACCAGTGATGTCATAGGAGGGATTGCAGACGTGTCTTGATGGATTGTGACGGACACCATCGATTTAGCTTTGGTTTTTTGCAGTTGTCTTCTCATTTTCTGCAATAGAAGGTTTATCATTGAATAATTGATCGCCAAAGTTGAAGTCTTTAGCAAGGTAATGTAGAGAAGACAAGGTCCCTGTAGAGATAGCAGGTTCCTCAAGAATCACTTGTTCTTTAATTGGTAGCTTGAGATTCTCCTGTACATTAGGATAGGCAGTTGCAATGAACCCTTCATCGATGTGGTCTAGACTTGAATCAGTATGAATCCCTTGGGATGGTAGTGGTTTAGATTCAGCTGAGTCACTAGGGTCTGGGCCTCCCTATTTATCATCTTGTCCACCAGATTCAGTACCCAAGACCACTGTGTTAGACACTTCTCTGCCTGAATTCTCTGTAGGAATCAGGAGTTCTTTTGTATCAGTCTCTACATTAGCAAGAGTAGCCTTTTCATCTTGATGATGAATGGAAGGTCCAGTTGGTTCAGCGGTTACAAGTGTGCATCTTTGAAAAATATATTGATCGGTTGTGCTCTTTTTCTTTAGAGTGTTAAGATCGAGAAGAGTGTGCGCAACCTATTCTTCAATAACCTTCTCTCTCCCCTTACCATGAACCTCTGGAAGTGGTTGATGTCTCCTAAAGTCGGGTTCTCTAAAGACTACTGGTGGAAGTAGACCCCGAGGTGCAGCATGAACATCCTTTAAACTTTCTTCCATTGCCCTTTCCATATCAGCTTCTTCATCATCAAACCTACGTTCATTCTCAGGAATACCTTCATCTCCAAATTCATCTACCAATCTTAGAGAGCTGGTAGTCTTGCGTTTTTCAACACTAAGCCACGTTTAGAAATTTTTGCTACAGATGGCTCGACAGGTGTTTCCGTAACCAGCTTTCGTTTATTTTCCTGAGGCTTGGCAGGTTTGGGTTTGTGTTGTTAAGATGAAGTAGACTTGGAGGCCTTGGCGGCTGCAGGTTTTGTGACTAGTGCTGCTTTAGGTGCCGAAGGCTTAGATTTCTTGAATGCTTCGGGTTTGGTAGCCTTAGCAGGTTTAGGTGCGGGTGAGTCAGGATCAGTACCTTCTTCACCGACAAGGTATCTTTGATGCTTAGCTACTTTCTCCAGATACTCATTTTAATATTGTCCATCATGAATGTCAGCAGTGATAAGATCATTCAGAATATGCATCCCAAAGACTTCCCGTTTGGTTCCCTTAGCACTAAACTTGAGGTATCCATGAACATACTCTTCGTAAGGCAAATGGAGTGGAGAACCTGGCCTTAGGTGGAATTTGTGCTTGCTCTATAAGTGATGGATGATCAACTTGATGAACCTAATACTTGGGATCATAATAGGATTAGCTTTCTTCTTTCCCTGAGTATGCAGTGCCAGATTCTTCTTGTCTTCGACGAAAGAATGGATGGATTGGGTGAATTCTTCCCATATCCTCTCTGCATAATCAATATGGGATCGATTGACGACGCGCCAAAGAATCTGTAACACCGGAGCTCTTGGCCTTTTAAACCCTGAAGTCTTTCCCGTAAGACATAAGTTAATGATCATAGTGAGTGCCCTCCATGGCTGAATCATGTCATTAGTCACGACAGCAGATAATGTTCTGACAACTTTCGGGTAACCCAGATCGTTGACAAAGTTGATAAGAGCATCGAGTGTTGGTGGGGAAGAAAATGGCTGGTTATTGTTGACTGGTATGATCTGAAGTGTCTCTCTAAGTGTGTCTTTGTTGAGATCAAACCATTGCTCATCAAGTTGACAGCTGTATCTCCCGGTGGTTTTGTCATATCGAATAGTGTCCTAAAACTGCTGAATATAAATCGATGGGATTGTCGAGGAAGCAGTGACGGCTCTAAAGAAGTTAGTGTGCTTCAGAATATCCATAGCAATCTTGTAGATTGGATTGCTCTGTGACTTTTATACATCCAAATAGCAGTTGCTTTTTCCTACATGCACCCAACTGCTGCGAGGCAAGATCTGATCATCTGTATGAGTGGGTGGTGCCATAGCAGGTGCTTGTTCAGCATGAGAATTAACATTAACATCCGCCATTATATCTGCACAATTACATCCATAGAGAGACATACATACAGAAGAGAGATGTTAGACATGAGCAAATGCTTAGGAGTTAATCAGTTATGGGCTAGATCCAGGAAAAGGACACTTAGATCATATTAAAGTGGTGGTCAATGGATTTGGTCAACTCTTGAGTTAACAAAAGTTAACTCATTGAAGAGAAGACAAAACGCAATGACCAAACTACAATGACCAAATCGCAATTATCAAGTAAAACTAGACAAAACACAATGGTCAAAAAATTCTAGACAAAACGCAATGATACAAAACGCAAAGGACAAACCTCAAGACACAACACGCAATTAGTAATCAAAACATAATCAGGCAAAACGCAGTTAAATCAATAATCAAAATGCAAGTAATCAAAACGCAATGATTATTTTATGAAAAAAGTAATCAAAACGCAGTCCATTCAAACCGCAAGAGACAAATCGCAACAGGCAAAACGCAATCCGACAAAACGCAAGGAATATTTTATTCAAAATATACAAAACGCAATCATTTGAATTTTTTTTGAAATGAGGGTTTTAATATTTTAATATTTTAATGGTCTTCATAGCAAAACGTAATGACTGCGTTTTGACCTTGCTTAATATTTAATAATCAAAACGCAGTGGGATATCAAATAAACAAAATGCAACATGGATTAAACCATCAAAACACAACCAAGACTAACAAAACGCAACCAAGAATATCTAAAAAACCGCAACCAAGAACACTTAAAATACGCAGATTCCAACTTACAAATTAAGGCTTCCAAGGCATAACCAAATCATGATTTACATTCTATAATACTTACTAAGCAATTAACCAATAACAAAAGGCCACCATAAACATCATACGATCATGTTTTTGACTCAATAGTCAAACTATATGCGAAAATCACAAGGACACATTAAGTAGCGATTGGGGAAACAATTAAGACATCAACGAAGCATCATTTATGTAATCTAACGCTAACCCAACAATCAAAACACAATTAGAAACACTAACCTAGACTTGGACGATGATTATGCACGAACACCTTAAAAAGAACACGATTTAATGAATTTTAGGCCATGATTTTATAGATAAAGCATATTTAGATGATAAACAACAATAACCAAGCATTACCTAAACAAGAAAACACACAAATGGCCACGAATCAAGTAAATCGCAAGGAGTTACGTTTTGGGTTGAGGGAGAATAATAAAAAGAGTTTGACTAGATTTTTGAAGTTTTGACCAAGTCAAAACGCAAGGGCCTTTTATAGGTACAAGTTTCAGCTTATGGCAGATTTGGCCCCTTACTTTCTACTTTCTTTTCTATTAAAGGTATAAGAGTTACTAAGGGATTATTTAAGATGCATAAATGGCACAAATGGTCCTTTATATTTTATGAGTCTAGGAAACAAATAGCAAATAGCACATAAGACCCTATACATACAAATAACTGACAAATTTGGCCATTTTGAGTTAACACAAGTTTAACTCCCCCTTAAAATGTAACCCCGTTAGATATAAAACCTTTCTCAATTATTTATACGATGTATAAAAATGCCCATTAGATGTCATAAATTTTGAATGGTACTCTCCCCCTCAATCAATGACCCGTTTTCTATTGAAAGAGCTGTAGTCGTTGATTGAGTATCAAATTTATGAAAATACAAGTCCGATTGATTTTCCAACAACATTAAACCACCATGTGAAATCCAAATAATTTTTAAAGAATCATAGAAGAGAAATTATTTGTTTAAAAAGAAGACTTCTCTTCTTAATCAAGAAATAATGCATTGAAACGTACATTAGATCGAGAGTGCACGGATATGAAGTAATCCATGCCCGGGAGAATTAAATCACCCATTGACAAGAACAGCCGTCTTTTTGTCGACATGCTTTCCTCATTTTGAAAAGCGGGTTGCAGTCAGAAATAACTGCAAGCCACAAAGACATGTTTTAAAAAATTTGAAATTCCGTTCGAGCTTCATTTAAAGACCCGTGTCATTATTGAATGACATTTCTAGGTCCGTAAATGTTATCGATAAAAGGAAGACATGTCTTGAAAAATTATTTTTTGGTATTTTCTATTTTCTGATTTTTTATGCTTTTTGTAGGTTTTATATTTTTGTATTTTCTTTTTAGTTTTAAGCTATATACATATTTACATAGGATATAGGAGCACCATCCTTTACTCCTCTTCTCCTTCCTGAAGACGTCTAAGGGTTTCCAGAGATATATTCTTCATACCAATTCACTGGATTAGGAATTCGAACCGCTCTCGTGGTAATGCTTTGGTGAATATATCCGCGAGCTGATAATCCATCGTCACAAAGGACAATTCAACCACGCCTTTCTCAACTTACTCTCTTATAAAATGGTGTTGTATGTCAATGTTCTTGGACTGGGAGTGCTGGACATTATTGCAGCAGAGAGCAAAGGCACTGCGATTGTCACAATACAAAGGAAACTTATTGAAGACAAAGCCGTAGTCTGTAAGCTGTGATCTCATCAAAGTATCTGAGCACAACATCCAGACATGGAAATGTATTCTGCCTCTGTTGTATAGATTGCAGTGCTTTTCTGTTTCTTTGATGACGAGCTGACTAATTTATCTCTAAGGAACTAAGCACTTCCTGACATACTTCTTCGTGTATCTTGATAACTTGCATGGTCTGCATCTGCATAGGCTGTTAGTGCCATAGCGGTGTCTTTCGGATACTAAAGACCCTAATTAATGGTTCCTCTGAGATACCGAAAGACCCGTTTAAGTGCTTCAAGGTACTTTTTGGTAGGCAAAGCCTGATACCTAGCACACATGCATACAGCGAATACAAGGTCGGGTCTGCTGGCAGTGAGATACATTAAGGATCCGACTATATGATGAAAGTGAGTCTGGTCAACTGGAATCCCTAAGGGGTCCTCATCCAGTTTAAGTCGTTCCACCATGGGTGTATCAACAGGGTCACACGAATCCATCCCAAATTTCTTTAATATTTCAAGAGCAAATTTTGATTGGTTAATAAAAATGCCATCGGGATTTTCAGAAACTTGTAAACCTAAGAAAAAAGACATTTGTCCCATCATTGACAATTGAAATTTAGAACTCATATCATTGGAAAATATGTTACACGCTTTAGGGTCGGTCGAGGCAAAAATGATATCATCTTGATATATTTGAACAAGAAAAATATGTTTGCCTATTTTTCGAGTAAATAATGTCGGATCAACTGCACCCTTAGAAAATTTGTTGTCCAGAAGGAATCGTGACAAAGTATCATACCACCCCCGAGGAGCTTGCTTTAAACCGTACAAAGCCTTATTCAGATGATAAACATGTGTCGGATGGTCTGGATCAACAAAACCCTCTGGTTAACTAACATAGACTTCTTCCTTTAACTCGCCATTAAGGAATGTTGTCTTGACATCCATTTGATAGATGGTCATGTTTTTACTGGCGGCATTGGCGATGAAGATTCGAATAGCCTCGATACGTGCAACCGGTGAAAATGATTCCTTGAAATCAATACCCTCCTCTTGTCGATATCCCTTGGCCACTAAGCTAGCCTTGTTCTTCAAAACATCACCGTACTCATCAAGCTTAACTTTGTAAATCCACTTGAGAGCTATAATCATGACATAGTCTTGTTGAGGTACTAATTCCAATACTTGAAGTCGATTAAATTTGTGAATCTTATCTTGCATAGCTTGAAACCATCAATCTTCAGTTATTGCAGATTTGAAGTTCTTTGGTTTGACTTTTGACAGTACATAATTATACAAGCACCACAAGGCATCAGTTGCCAGTTGTTTTCTGGTAGATACCGACCAAGAGGGATTGACAATAATATTATCCAACGGGTGATCTTTGCTCCATTTCCTGAGATGATGAAGTGTTTGAGTGACATAAGGAGATTCTGATGAACTAAGATCCCCGGATGATGATGCTTCAGAACTAGGTTTCGGAGCAAACACGTTTACGAAGGGATCATTGTCAATAGGAGGAAAATGAGTGTCTTCCATGAGAGTAGATTCAGCTACAATGCCTTGATGTAAACTTGGAGATTGTAATGCCGAAGATGACGGTAAATGAATTGGAGAAGGTGCATCTTG
>BQNB010186761.1:0-12100 GCA_026074375.1 Tanacetum coccineum
TCTATGTTAGATATTAATATTCCAAATTAATTGTAGTTTTATTAGGGAGTAGTAATAATTTTGAAATCAAAAAGATAATTAAAAGGACAAGATATTAGAAACAAGACTTTTTATTTCGCAGGGAGCACAAAATTGTTGGGTATTCCGCGTAGATGACCCTTCTAGGCCGGCAAAACTTTCAAACAACTTTGGTTACAAAAACGTAAATGTAAATAGTAATTGCTCAGCATATGATAACCAAGTTTTGAGAATAAGCAAAGCCAAAAACTTAAAAAAACAATTCAATGAGATGATAAGTCGATAAGATATAATTACTATCTTTAATTATATGGGTCAACGGATTTATATTTGCACATGATAAGTCAGCTGCTGGAACAATGAAATAAGTCAACATCATGACTAATCCTCAAGATGAAAAGTCTTTAGCACCATTGGAAGATGGTTGTTTTTAGAAAACTTTCTTATCTGATGAGGAGAATGATAAAGTCAACTGCTGTAACAATGAAATAAGTCAACATCAAATGTTGTCTTTCGTTTTACTTAATACCAATGTTAACACCTATATTTACACATTGAGTTGTTTATTTTTTAATCTATAATTAGTTAAAAAAATTAGAAAAAACCCCGTGCGTGCACGGGCGTTATAACTAGTCTATAATATAGGTTATCTTTAACTAAGTTTCAACTACTAACAACCAATGCATGAAAAGGTCGAAAAATTACGTTCAATGAACCTCCAAGAAACTCTCTATGGATGGAACATAACACCGATGATACAATATGCAGTAACCCAGTGACCACTAGAAGACAAAGCCGATCCCAGCTGGCAAAATGAGAGTCAGGCGGACTCGTTAACAATTTCTAGATCTCTAAAGTTTATTTCGTTATATATTTAATATGATTATGAAAAGCATTATTTACACGATGAGCACTTTTTACTAAGGAATTATAAGGTTGTAGTTAATTTAATTTAAATACAAACAAGATGCCTACTACCAAAAGAACTGTACGATCAAGTAATTCTCTTGCAAATGCTTGATGGTCTTTGTCACATGCAAATCATGTCGGCCAAAGCCTTGGCAAATTCTTTGGTATGAGCTGAAATACATAAAGCCTTAGCAGATTCAAAAACCCGATCAACAAGAACAAGTCCATTTACGAGAGTGGTATAGGTGGCAAAATTAGGAGGATGACCTAGCTTGAAGATGGTGGCTAATAAGGAAAAACCATGATTGACTTGATTAAGGTGGACATAGCAGTTGATAGAGATGTTCAGTGCATATAGATCACGTGGAATAACCACCGAATTTATCTTTTTGTAAAGATTAAGAGTAGTGGAAGGTGGTCGATTTATTTAAGCATTTCATCAAACACTTTGAGGGCATCACTAAGCTTAATGCATTTTGAAACACACTGTTTGTCAGAGAAAAGGATACATTGAATGAGTAAAATAACTATGTAAAAAGTGTTATCATTATGATTTTTTTTGCAAAATCTATAACCAAATGTTAATTTGCTCTAAAATATAAAGGAGACCTTATGAAAATGTAACCAAATTATTTAAATAAAAAACAAATAAATTTAGATTCGATAATAAACAAAGTTTTATTGATTGTACAATGTGAACTCGGAATGCTTCTTGTCTAATAATTAAGGCTTGCTAACATTTTCGAAAATCCGTGGTCTTTTTAATGAAACGCGTATAGTTTATCAATAATAGAGAAGGTAGGTTTCGCAAATACTCGACTTACAAAAATAATCAAACGATTGACGGGAAGTTTGTTGCGCCAATTTGCAAATATTGATCAAGGGTTTCAAAAACGGTGTCGTATGCTGTATGCCAATTGAGGAATTCGGGAGATGCACTTCATCACTGCCGAAATGCATTATCATGAAAGTATGACGAAAGATGCAAATTATTAGTTACTTCTTCAACTATGCTTTTGAATAACTCTCGACTCATTTAGAACCTCTTTCGGAAACGATATGCATCATAAATGAGATGCGCACTATACTAAAGGACGACTAAACAATCATGAGCACCATAACGATCTCTACTTACGAATTACGATGTTTCTTGTAGGTCACGAAGTTTCACCTTGTCGTCTATTCTTAATAAACGACAATGCGTTTATAAAAAAAGACAAGTTCTTATGAGTAACTTATTGTTTAAGTCTACCAATATGAACGTTTTGAGAATTTTATTCGATGTAACTTCTTGATGGTGAATGGTCCGATTTGAATATAACCAATGTGATGAGAATCTTACGATGCTTTCAAGTATCATCGGTCTTAAAGTTAATCTCAAAAAAGGTCCTCTTTTAGGTGCGGGGGTGAAAAATGATGAGGTTGTAAGAGTAGCGAGATCTATTAACTCTAAAAATGCAAATCTTCCTTTCATATATTTAGGATTACCGGTTGGTTCAAGTATGAGAAATCTAAATAGTTGGGATTTGTAACCAATAAATTTCAGGATAAATTGGCGAAATGGAAGGGGAAATATCTTACTTTTGGTGGGTGTTTGACTCTCATCAAAGTTGTCATGACTAATCTTCCGAATAATTATTTTTCTCTTTTCAAGGCACGAACTTCATTAATCAATTTTCTTAAGCGGAACCAAAGCAAGTTTTTTCAGCATGGTGGGGATGAAGAAAAGAAAGTTTCATGGGTCGCGTGGAGTAAAGGTAGTGTTCCTCTAAAATCATGGATGCCATATGGTAAAATCATTCTTCTATCGAGACAAAAGGTTCCTGGTATGATACTCTAAAGGTGTGCCATGATGTGAATAGTCTCAACATTCCCCTTTCTTCCTTCTTTACTCGTTCTATTGGTGAGGGAGTCTCAATATATTTTGGGATGAAGAGTGGCTTGGTACTGTTGGACAATTACGACAACAAACCCGAAGTTCGATCGCGGAACGCTAGATCGCGAGTTGTATCGAGCACAAGTAGCAAACATGAGAGACTACAAAGAACCGACAAGAATATGCACACGGTATACCCTCAAAAACCTCTTTATTAAAAACCTAATAAAGCTTACAATTTGAGGAAGAAGAATGAATAACTAGCAACCCCTCTCATCTCTGATTATAGGAAACTCCTTTCCTTGCAAGGCAAGATTAACTAATCCTAGTTATAGTCTATTCCTAATCCTAGTTATACACTAAGCCAGGTCTTCCACATGGTCAAACCGAGTTTAAAAAATAAAAAAATTGGTTTAATTTGACACGTTTTTTGACTGAAACTGTTCAACCCGTTGAACCGGCCGATCAAATCGGGTTTCAAAACACTATGTTTAATCCCCAAATCCTCAAACTTTTATTATTTTTCATTTATAACCCATAATTTTTTTGTATCACCACAACTATCTATCGTTATAAAATCTTGTTGGTATGTTCGAGTACTCGTCTAATAAGTTTAAAATCTAAAAGCTCCAATAATTTTAAAATGCTTCTTAATCGAACGTTTATTTTAAGAAATATTTCATATATATTAGAAGCTTCAACTTTTGCAACCAACAAGGCTATTATTAGTACACATGAGCTTGTTTATCTAAAACAAAAACCTAACAGCTTTAACGATCTCCAAAAATCACACTACGAGCTTTTTGAAAAAAAATTTCCAACTAGAAGAAGGGAGATATGAAATTGCTCCAAAAATCATAGCTCGTAATAGTACGAAACAATGAAACTTTTGCTTCCTTAAGAAAAATGTCACTTCATTATTTTAAATTTGCTTATTATGATGACTTTATTTTCGCATATATATTTTACTAAGTAATGCTATTTAGACCTAAATCAAATACTTAGATACTTAATGCAATTTAGGACGAGATTTTGCACCTCAAACTAGCTCGAACAAGTCATGGACATCGTCTTATTCTTTATATTCTTTGGGTATGTTTGGCGAAACGAATTGAAGTTGGACATGGCCGGAGCTTATATTAGAGCCAGAAGCTTGGGTTAGTTTTTGGTAAAGATGATTGCGAATTATTTAGAGCTGAAACTTATTATTATAAAATTACTTTTAAATACATCATTTATAAGGTTATTAAGGTATGATAAACTAAACTTATTTTATAAGCTACCTATTTTTTAAAGGTCAAGCGTTTAAAAGTCCTTAAAATCTTGTACAAACACAACTTTATTTAATGTGGAAATAATGGAGATCGAGTCAAGCTTCCAGCTTAGGTTTTCGACGAGGTGTCGAGCTTGAGCACGAAATCTAAAGCTCGACTGAGTTCGAGTCAGTATTCAAGTCGGGCTCGAACTTGTTAATACTCGGCTCATTTTTTTCTTGATTTTCGTTAGGTAGGTGGTGTGATGGACCACCTAATTATAACAAATTTGTCTAAACTCAACATATTCGGAATGAAAAATCCTTGAGCCTAGCTCATTAGCTAAAATCAAGCTTCATAAATCTCGAACATAGATTGCAATGAACTTTTATAAGTTATTAAAGCTCGAACTTACACCATAAAACTTTGTCTAAATAATTCTAGCTCCTTTAAGACACTAATTAACTTAAGTTGTGGAAATATTTATAACAAATTTGTCTAAATCTCTATTAAAAAGGTAAATTATTAACCAGGTAAAGCTTGTAGGTAGAATAAAAGGAGCTTAAGTCTCGCCATCTTCGTGCAAATACAAATTCTGAGCCTCTCCGACTTCCATCCTATAATCTTCCACGATCTGCAATTTTATTTAAAAGTTTAAAAGGAGAACCAGTTCTAAACCAGGCACAACTTGTAGACAACAAATAACGTATTTTTACCTTTTTGGAAGGCTTGATCAGATAATTAGCTATCTTTATCGGCGTGTTTGGGTCCTCTGCTTTTGCAACCTTAGCAAAGTATATATAATCAATACTACTATATGTATAAAAACAGGTGGTCGAACCGGTCGGTAAACTAGTGACTCGACCGGGACAATTAAAAACTGGGTTTTCAAACATTGGTGTACGATGCTACAATTGTATTAAAAGAAAGGATTCAATCATTTGGCAAGCGTTCCCAAGAGTGTTCAACATCGTGGCTTCTCATTACCCATATCTCTTGGGGGTCATTGTTAATGATAGGAAAATATAGGCATAGTTGGTTTTCCATAATCCCGAGTGATTCGCTATTCATTAAATATCTTGAGTCCTTAGGTTTGGGGATTATTGTTAAATTCTCCCGAGATAAATCAAAAGAAAGCGTTATTAAATCTTGAGTCCTTACGTTACGTTCAATGGTTCACTTTATGAACATGCTAGTGTTTAGTTCATCCAATCAGAATCAGTAGAGGATTAATTTCGTTTGTCTTGATAATAAATGCTTCCTAAAGCCCTGGAAAGAATATTCTCATATATTTTTTCCAAGCCTTATATCTCCGTTAGTTAATTCCGAGAGACCAAGCCACCCAACGAATAGCAAGACGTCTGTTAACGCGTGGAGTATTGAGGTTAGTTTCGCCTTTTATGTCTTATTTCACAATCCTTTCTTTTAATACGATTGTAGCATCGTACACCAATGTTTGAAAACCTAGTTTTTTTTACCCGATCGAGTCATTAGTTTACCGACCGGTTCGACCACCTGTTTTTATACATATAGTAGTAATGATTGAGGCATTTATATATACTTTGCTAAGGTTGCAAAAGCAGAGGTCCCAAACACGCCGATAAAGATAGCTAGTTATCTGATCAAGCCTTCCAAAAATGTAAAAATACGTTGTTTGTTGTCTACAAGTTGTGCCTGGTTTAGAATTGGTTCTCCTTTTAAACTTTCAAATAAAATTGCAGATCATGGAAGATTATAGGATGGAAGTCGGAGACTTAAGCTCCTTTTATTCTACCTACAAGCTTTACCTAGTTAATAATTTACCATTTTAATAGAGATTTAGACAAATTTGTTATAAATATTTCCACAACTTAAGTTAATTAGTCTCTTAAAGGAGCTAGAATTATTTAGACAAAGTTTTATGGTGTAGGTTCGAGCTTTAATAACTTATAAAAGTTCATTGCAAGCTATGTTCGAGATTTATGAAGCTTGATTTTAGCTAATGAGCTAGGCTCAAGGATTTTTCATTCCGAATATGTTGAGTTTAGACAATTTTGTTATAATTAGGTGGTCCATTCGCACCACCTACCTAACGAAAATCAAGAAAAAAATGAGCCGAGTATTAACAAGTTCGAGCTCGACTTGAATACTGACTCGAACAAAGTCGAGCTTTAGATTTCGTGCTCAAGCTCGACACCTCGTAGAAAACCTAAGCTGGAAGGTTGACTCGATCTCCATTATTTCCACATTAAATAATGGTTGTGTTTGTACAAGATTTTAAGGACTTATAAACGCTTGACCTTTAACAAATAGGTAGCTTATAAAATAAGTTTAGTTTATCATATCTTAATACCCTTAAAATATAAACGATCAACACGCAAAATGTTGAAATATATGTTAATTTAATTTGATGTATTTATATGTAATTTTATAATTATAAGTTTCAGCTCCAACTAATTCGCAATCATCTTTACCAAAAACTAACCCAAGCTTCCAGCTCTAATATAAGCTCTGGCCCTGTCCAACTTTAATTTGTTTCGCCAAACATACCCAAAGAATATAAAGAATAAGACGATGTCCATGACTTGTTCGAGCTGGTTTGAGGTGCAAAATCTCGTCCTAACCGGTCAGATAAGGGACAAAATGGAAGAACAAGCAAACAAGTCTGATGATCCGAATCGGAAAATGTATACCGCATAGTATTCATGATCTTTTATCTAGTAAAGGAAAACAAAAAGTGGGGATTTTCATATTTAAAAAAAACTAAATATTTCTAAGTTTGGCAAAAAAAAGTTAATAAAATCGTTTTTTTATTGTTTGAGAGAAAAAACTAACACAAAATTATATGTGTCAAAAGCGAAAAGAATGAAACTTAAGAAAGGCGGATATAATTTTGTAAAGATTATTAGGGGTGTGTCTAATGACAAGTTAAAAAATCACTCTAATACACGCATAATAATAATCATACCGCTCCCACAAAACACACTATTACCACATCCCAACAAACCATCGACCATAACAACATTGATGAATGTTTTAATTATAATGATTTGATGTTTTCGATTTTGCTATAATTCCTTAACTGATTTTATTGTTTCTACAACAATCATCAATCACAGAGATGAATGATCTAAGCATTAAATATAATTAAAACGCATGATGAAGTCACGTGAATCAGAGGTTTTAGTTATGTTTCTTAGTGTTTCATTGGTATAGTTGATTAATTCATTGTTTTAGCTTATCTAATAGATCAATTTTACGATTTTGGGATTTAATAAATTCCTTGAGTGCCGCTACCAAGTTGTATGTACTCTCTCGATGGCACATTTTCTTAGAGACTATCAACTTTGAACGTGAAGTAAAATTGTTTAGTGATATATCCTTTGTGCAAATATAATAAGTTACTTATATTATACACTTGATTTTTGTATGCACCAGGAAGCCTATGCTCGCCTTTCAGATTGGGAAGGAATTGAAAAGGTACTTCATGTCTCAGATGTAAAGATTTAAGTATTGACCCTATGTATTTTCAGTATCTTAAGCTTTTATTGAGTTCACAAAAGTTCTTTGAAGCCCAAGATGCACTACCTTGAAGGTTATAGAGCTCGGTATGTTATTCACGACTCTTTTCCATTTAACTTTTTAGTGTATATTTTAAGTATTTTTTGTCGCTCCAATAAATTTTCGTTCTTTATTCTAATTTGGCAGAAGCTTGAAGAACAAAATCATGAATTTTGAAGGTGTGCTTCATTGATGCACCAGTTGTGTCTAACCAAAGTCAGTATGCAACTTAAGTCTATTTTATATTATAGTCTATATAGTATTCGTGAAAAAACAACTTAAGAAAACTTTGCATAATTGGGGGGTGTTTGGGTAAGCTTATTAAAATAAGTTAAGCAAACTTATCATAAAAAATCGAAGCAAACTTATCTTAAAAAATCCCCATACACTGCTCATGCAAGATTGAGTATCGTTGTTGTTGTAAACTTATCATAAAAAAATATTACTATATCAAGTTATGTCGTAGTAAAGAACAATGAAAAATATAGTGTTTGGATGAGCTTAAGGGGGTGTTTGGGTAACATTGGTTAAACACAATGAGCTTAGTTCAACCTCTTTATAATGTGACCTTAATCTTGAAACTGTGGCCAAATTAATGTGTTTATTCTACAATGCAATGTAAACGAGAAATATGATGTTTTTATGATGGGAGACAATCATAATAATAGATATGGTTCAAGGGTTCGGTATGTTTTCGTAGTTTCCTTCTTAACTTTGATTATCATTATATCTTCTTTACGGAGAATTTTTAATCTTTTCAATATATCGAAGCCTAAATTTTGATACATGAACAGATAGATAAATTTTGAATGATTAGAATGTGAACGAGTCAAAATGGGATTTTCTTTAAGTTCAATCGGGGTCAAATAAATTTCTTTGAGCAAAAAAATGGGTTACTTGCTGGAAAGTTGTTCTAAGTTTAGTCGGGTTAATTGAGATGTAGTTTATAAATGTAACAATATTTTTTTTGTAATCATGAATGATATGTTTATGATACCAAATGTAGGTAACCCAAGAACACTTTCACTTCACCATGGTAACAAGAAAATAAGATAGGAGAAAAGAAAGAATTTTAGAGAGAGGTTAGAGAGAGAAAGTAGAGAGAAGAAAAAGAGAATGGTTGAAAATACAAAGAGAACCAACACCCTCTCCACACTTGGAGAGGGGTATTTATACTTACACCATGTGGCTTTCATGCATATGGGCTTTCTATGGGCTTTCTATAGGCCGGGCTCAGGATTACCTAAAATTACTTGGGCTTTAGCCCATAACACGTGACCGATTAAATTACATAAACGAGCCCGATTACTCTTTCTAGCCTATTGCAACATTACATAAATAAAGACCGAGACCTAATATTAATAATGAACGAACTTCGTTGTTCGACTTAATATTTTGAGGCTAACAATACATTTGGGTGGCTTTGTGTGAATTTGAAATTGAAGAGTTAGCTAATTATTTATACGAATACAACCTAGTTTGGTTGCTAAGACAAAACTCAGACAAAAATATACAAACTCTACACAACTGTACATCAATCTCTTTCATTTTCTTTTATGTTTTTCTCTTTTTTTCTTTTTTTGAATAACATAATACATCACATGGGGTTTATAACACGTACCCTACATGCTCGATATTTACAATCTAACTAGTGACCTGATTTGAGGGTGATCAAAATAACATGAAGATCATCTAACAAACGTATAAGGGTATTGACTTAACTTTTTTTCCCTATTCTTCCGCAAAATAAATACTACCATGAATCCCAATCGTCCCAAAACTGTATTTACAAGGATAAGGACTTATCAACCGTGTACTCAAATAATTAACTTGGGTTATCACAATAATGTACTAAAAGTGAGTACATACAAGATAGGCTAAGGCGATTTGGGTGTAACGATTTGTTTAAGGGTGACAAAATTCAACTATTACATACTTCCGAAATAGTCTATTCAGGAATTCCTAGAAATCTCCTTTGGTCTTTCCGTAATACATAAATAGAAAAAATATGAAAACGATAGGCTTAGAGGGTTGTACTAGAGGTATCCTGCACTAAAAATGAGTGCATGGCAAGGGCGTGGGATAGTTATGTCATCGAGGTGACCATCATAACAATTGCAGGTTTAAAACATGGGTTAATCATAGTGCCTCTTATCTAGCAATTCCTAATTATTACAATGCAGTCTCAGAATGCATCACAATAACAAGTTCTAGAATTTAATATACTACCGGTACACTCTCATAATCTTAAAATAACCAATACCAATGTTCCAGACAAGGCGACAAAACCACGCATACACATCTGTAACGATGGAATAGACACACATGATTGCTTAAATCCTTAACTCAAACAAGCTGAAGGTATAATATCTAAGGGCGAACCTCATATTGTGGGGATGAAATTTTGAGGGTTTTTGTGCTAATAATATAAATTCCTATCCATGAGACGTTATTAATACTCGGCTTTCATCAGTATGTGTCATAAAAAAATTTAATTTTAGTTAAACTTTCCTCTTATGCTATGTTTCTATATATTACCCATCATTTTAAGTAAAAAGAAAATGGTAAATGAAAGGATAGTTTCTAAGGCTTATTTTTCCCCTACACTTAAGTTGAACATTGTCCCTAATGTTCTATAAAATTACCCGTAAAAATGAATAAAAGGAAAAGAACACAAGTAAAAGAAACTAGTACTCCCCATGGTATGTTCAATAATGGAGAAGAAACATGCGATAACTGGTTAAATCATCCTCCAAGAATCATCCAATGAAACTTTCTAAGAACTTCCAAGCTTTTCTCATCAAATATAACTTGTATTCAAAGACAAAGACAACTATACCAAGCATAAAATGTACGATATACATAATATACAATGTGAATTTAGGGTTGACTCGATAAAGAAGTAAAGAAAGGATGAGAGAATTGTCAAACTCATTGGTTTGGCAGGTCTATAACAGAAGAGTACATATTTTAAATGTTGTGCAAGTTTTATTTTCAAAAATAATGAAAAACTTTAAGTTTTCTAGACCTGGGCGTTTGACGCCGTCAGGGTTTTTGTGACCCCGTCACAGGTGTCGTGGTGACGGCGTCGCGTGTAAATCGTGACTCTGTCTCCACATTCTATGAAACGAAATTTATGTTTTTGATGAAAAATTTCCTGCACTTGATTCCATAAGGTAATTCCTATACAAATGGCTGCATAAAACCTAAGATTTAACAATTCAATCATATGACTCGAAACTGACGCTAATTAATCTAAACAATTTATTTAACATGTTTGAATTTGGCTTAAAAGCCGGATAAATTCCCTTACACTTATTATTTGCAAAATACCTTTGATTGAATTTAAGACGAAGTTAAAGACAAATAAAGCATGATTACAAGGTGGTTCAAACATAATAAAAGAAACAATAAATAATTAAAACACACATGACACTCCTAATATGCGGGAAAGGTAAATTGGGTTGCCTTCTAAGAAGCGCTTTTCTTTATTTATGAGTCTTGTAGCTAGACTCGAAGTCACACGTCCTTACGTTGTTTCGTGAATGCTCACGTGCCCACAAATGAGCCATTCCTTCATACTTTCATTCACTTGGTATTCGGGACCTAGGTTTAAGAAGTTTTTGTACAGAAATTTATTCTTTTCATAAGGGTACCTAAGTCCGTTCATCGAGTCATTTTGGCTAAGTTCTAATAATGGTGGGACCTTACTCTAGTTAAAGTTCTTGAGCCTCGGTATTGTACGTGGCATCCTATATGTGTATGTGTCGAAGATCTTGGTGAATGAGACTAGTCCCTTACCGACGTCATATTCGAGCTTAGTGATTTTTCTAAAGGGTCTGCCCATTAAGACTTTATCCATGTCGCTCATGATAAATTCTCCTATGTCTTCTAACACAACAAAATCCGTGATATAGGTGAAACTCCCGACAAACACGTAAACTTCCTTAACGATGGCAACTAGGTTCTTTCCCGTCCCCTCCAATCCTTCTACCATTATAGTATTATAGGCTTTACGCGAGATGATATTCATTGGTAGAAAAGGGTCGAGATAGGCACTAAACTTCCTAAAGCCTATCATGCATTCAAATATAAGGTCATCCCCATCAAAACTATTAATTATTCTTTCTTGGCGTAGTGTTCATGTGTTTTCGTACTCAATTAGTACATTAAGGATTTCCTCATCGTCTGATTCATTATCTGAGTAAGGAAAGGGATAGACAAGAGGTGTATTTACCGATCCATCATCGGACTCAAGGTCATTTGTATTGGTCTCGTTAGGTTGGTTGGCGAAACTATTGAGGAGTCGCTCAATACTATCTAGGCGGGCGTCAGCAAAGGCCGAAATTTTCTATAGCTCATGGAGTTCTTGGACGGCTCATGCGCGCAGCGCAGCTGGTAGGACAGGACGATTAATGGTCAGTGGTGTAACAATCCGTATTTTTGATCAATGAACGACGTCATTAAATTCACTATTTATTTTTTTTCTCTCTCGTGCGCGTTT
>BQNB010186768.1:0-12099 GCA_026074375.1 Tanacetum coccineum
TACTTGTGTATATGGATATGACTTTGTTTTGCAGGGAGCGTATGGATGCATCCTAGGTACTTTGTTCCGTTCAGTTCAGTGTGTGTGCAAAACACCCCATATCACATTTGGTACATCAGGGAATGCATACCTGTGTACATTTGATTATGTGATTATCTGATTATATCTGTTTAGGGTCTATTCATGTATCATGTTTAGACATTTATCTAAGCTCATGGGCATTCCTTTGATTACTCTTATCCTATTCATTGTTCTATATATATCGTTTGGCATTTGTTTGGTAGGTTCTCGTGATCTGTTTTGTTCATTCCTTCATTTTATTACCGTTATTATTATTATATCTGTTCAGTGAGCGTTAGCTCAGCCGCGTTTTCTTTTCCTGCGGCAGGTACTAAGCGGGAAGCTGGGATATGAGTGTTGATAGTAGGAGCTTTTAGTAGACCCACCTTTAGAAGAACCCTTTTTATTTGGATTTATGTTTTAAGACCTTTCCTTTTGAAGATTTCTTTTATTTGACTTTGTTGGAATTTAATACTGTTGGAAGTCATTTTATTTTATGACTTGGTATTTTAATTAATAAAGTCTTCCGCTTTCTTCTATATATGTTCTGATTTGACACCATAATGTGATGCTTTATCTCTTTATTGGAGCGAGGTGTTACAATTATGGTATCACAGCCATTTCGACCTGTAAAACCTAGGTTGTGACCTGTGTGGATTGGGTAGACATTAGGCTTCCTTTCGTATTTCGATATTATCGCTTCCTTTCGTATTTTGATCTTAACTCTAAATTGTCTTCCCTGTTTCATTCGTTGACCGAGTATTTTCTTCGACCAAGGATTATGTGGCTAACTTTTTAGGTACCGTTTCAGGAACTCTCTTCTGGAATGGTCGTGCTGTTTTTGTCTTATTTTTTATTGGTGCAACACATTCTGTGGTTTCTATCTCATTTATTAAACACCTTGGCATCTTCCCTACGCTACTTAATTAAACCTTACCGATATCTACGCCTATAAAAATTCTGACCACGAATATCAGAACTGTCCGCTTCATTTTGATGATAAGATTTGTTTTGCTAATTTGCTTCCCTTAGAAATGAGTGACTTCGATATTAGTCTTGGTATGAATTGGTTGACTGTTCATCGCGCCCCTATCGTTTGTCATACCAAATCGTGTCATCTTTGGTAATCTGAATAACCCTGAATTCATCTACCTATTTCAATTTTGAGGACAAAATTTTCTTTTTATAGGGGAAGAGACTGGTACAAAAACTAGTATTGGTCACTCCAAAAATGTGTGACGATATACATATAGTCACACATGTTTTTTGGGTGTTTTTCACTAAAGGTCACGCCACTTAAGGTCACATACGATGACGTTAGGGAGTTCGTGGCTATTCCATTGAAAATTAGTGACCAAAACCCGAATATGTGTGACAAATTAGGCACAAGTTTTGTTGGATTAATCAGTAGTAGTGACCGTAAACACTTTATAGTCACACGAATGGTTTTTGAGAGTAACTATTATTCGTCCTTTGGCCACATAAATATATAATATATGTGACATTTGAGATGATTTATTTAAGTAAATGTGTATTTTGTGTGACTATTTCCCGTCCTGTGGCCACATGAATATATAATAAATGTGACGTTTGTGATGATTTAGTCACACAACGGGTGTTGTTTTTTGGAGCTAGTCACATATAATTTAAAAAAAGTGGCCAAAAGTGTTAATAAGTGTGACCATATGTTGTTTAAAGTCAAGTGAATGTGTATTTTGTGTGACTATTGTTCATCCAATGGTCACATGAATTTTAAGTTTGTGTGGCGTTTTGTAATATTTAGTCACACAAAGCATGTTTTTTTTAATTTAGTCACATACAAGTTAACCAAAAGTGTTAATAAGTGTGACCATATGTTGTTTAAAGTCAAGTGAATGTGTATTTTGTATGACTATTGTTCATCCAATGGTCACATGAATTTTATGTTTGTGTGGTCTTTTGTAATATTTAGTCACACAAAGAATGGTTTTTTTAGGATTTAGTCATATACAAGTTAACTAAAAGTGGCCAAAAGGGTTAATAAGTGTGACCATATGTGGTTTAAAGTCAAGTGAATGTGTATTTTGTGTGACTATTGTTCATCCAATGGTAACGTAAATTTTAAGTTTGTGTGGCGTTTTGTAATATTTAGTCACACAAATCATGTTTTTTAAATTTAGTCACATGCAAGTTAACCAAAAGTGGACAAAAGTGTTAATAAGTGTTACCATATGTTGTTTAAAGTTAAGTGAATGTGTATTTTGTGTGACTATTGTTCATCCAATGGTCATATAAATTTTTAGTTTGTGTGGCATTTTGTAATATTTAGTCACACATCAAATTAAATAAAGAGTGACCAATAATGTTGATAAGCATGACCATATTATGTGAGTGCATCTTTTAGTCACATATAACATAACAATAATTTATGTCATTATATATATATATATATATATATATAACAGATCAATTAAAAATAAAAAGCAAATTCTCAGCTAAACACAATCTATGAACATTTCTAAGTAGTTGCATAAAGGAATAGTTATTTGTTTGTTTCTTAAAAAAGATGCCAAGCTGCTACATGTCTCTCTTCTGTCAGTGGAGCTCCTCATCCTACACCACTATCAACGATCACCATCACCATGCCTACAACCACAACACAATGTACTACACAAACACGTATACCTTAAAAATAACAATCGAAGGTACTGCAATAGCACAAACTTCTTTAACAGCACTAATATACTCGAACATTATTAACATATATATTAGCAGCATTAATATCCCTTAATCCCAATAGCAGTATTAACAAAGAACCAATATCACTAATATATAAGCAGCATTATTAACTACAAACAGGCAGCACTAATATCATATTGGCAGCATTAATGTTGAGCAGTATTAATATCATATTGGCAGCATTAATGTAATATCATACAAGTACAGAGATGAGAAGCAGCTTACAGGGATAAGATAAGGCAATACAACAGTTGTTGAATTCAAAGCAGCCTCAACATATTTATTCGACATGTACCTTGCAGTTGTCTCCATACTTTCAACTGTTGCTGCAACTTCTTGTTCGACTGTTGCTACATTTCATCTTCAAACCTTCTGAATTCTTCCGTGGCTTCTTTCGTAGCTGAATCAAGTGATACTTAGCAAACTGATTAACAACCAATGTTAAACAATTTACAGATTAGCAAACTGATTAACAACCAATGTTAAACAATTTACATATCAACGACAATGAAAACACTTAGAACTCATAATCAAAGAAACTGAGCTCAAAATGATTCATTAATGGTGAAAACTCAACAAGGCATACCAATAAGCAATAAGCTAAAAAGAGAAAGGAAAAATAGAAGATTTATTAGAGAGAGAAAGTAGAGAGGAAGATTACACACACACACAATTATAAAAATGGTAACCAACACCTCACCCGCCATGTGTGGAGAGGGTCCTATTTATACCCCTAGCCAACATGTAGGCGTATGGGCTTGTTACTTTGGGCCGGGCTTGGCTTATCTTGGGCTTTGAGCCCGAAACACGGACAATATTAGATTACAATCCAAGCCCGTTGAACCCGACTAGCCTATTACTTAACAAGACATAATTTAGACTAATAAGACCGATAACATCTTGTCGACATAATTAAAATTACAGGGCTAACACTCCCCTAATGTTGAGGTCTCTTTCTTCAAACTCCTCCACTGTTGAGGTCTTCTTTAAGTTCTTCTTTTAAGGATGTGAAGGACTTGATCTTCTATGATGACGTTCTTGTACGACCGATAACATTCTTGTTGAGGTTGTCTTGTTTAATCTAGTCTCCCCCGATTTTTGAAGATATGACTTTTTGACGTTTATGCTTTTCCTAGTATATCTTCGGTCTTAGTCTTTGCTTGTTTGTAATGGCTTTGTTCCTTCATGCTTCTGTGATCTTGATCTTGAGCCTTTATCTTTTGACTTTGAGTTCTTGTGATCTTTCATCTTTCATCATCTCCTTGACTTGAATCATCTTGATTTGACTTTCTTGACCAACTTGTGCTCTTGACCGACATACTCATACTTATTGCATTCTTGTTTGACTTGTATGATCATAAGGCTAACAATCTCCCTAAAATACGATTCTTGATTTGACTTTAAAGATCTTTGAGAAGTTAGATCAACAATCATTATACTGTATGATTGACTTTGAAAGCTTGAGTATGAGTATGAGTAATGAATTCGTCTTCGCTGGTACATATAGCAACAACCAACGTATGAATCTGCATTTAAAAGGTTAGTAATAAACAACCGATATGGACGAAAGTGTCTTTGTCACTTTATCAAATACGGTTGCAATAACCACGTTCCCAGGTTAATTCATTATCAATACTTCGTATGATTCAGATAGATATTTCATTTTATATCTTCTTGACAGGGTTGTTGCAGCTGTACTAGCCGTCACGTTACCAGAGCAACTCAAGCTGACAACACTGGTAAGAGTGTAATCAGATATTTACTATCTTTCTGATAATTTGGTGTTTCAATTCAATTTTACTAGAACAAGATGATTCACATAGAATCACACCATCGATTCTTCCAGTGTGACATAAGTATGATTCATATAGAATCTGCAATCACCTACCAAGATCTTGTATTATGATGTGGCTCAAGCAGATTTCCATCTTCACTGTGAATACTTAATTATCACTCGGATGTTCTGGCAAGATCTCAAGGATAATGCGTAGGACTCTTTGTAACAACTTGTGAACTTTATTGTGTTCAACAAGTGTATTTTGACATTGTGTCCTAATGAGATTTATAATTTGATCTCTTCTGGGCTCTAGACTCGATTTGTGCACTTTGGTTTTTATAATCGGAGGCTGGAGCAGACTGCTACCTATTCAATATCAACAATACTCAGAGTGATGATGTCAATATATAACGTGTGTATTCTTCCATAACAAAAGAACAAGTTCTTTAAGAGAAAATCCGAATGGCGGGAATGTTGTGCATTGCATCACTGGGTCCATGATGTCGTCTTCAATATCAGAATTCATCTTTGTGAAACAAACCGATAGATTATGTATTGACCCGGTTTCTGCCTAACGTGAGGGAGGGCGCTTTGATTTACACCACAATATTATCCATATTTTTCTTTTCATTCTTCAACCCCTTCATTGCTTTACCACAAGAACGTCATTACTAACACTTGTTGTTGATTGTTCCAGTGTTACTCAATCTTAGTCGGCAATTATTCCCTTATACTTATTCTTCTCCAATCATACCTAAGGACTGCTATTTCTAACTATGGATTGTCCTTGGGTAGATCCCTCCGGTTCTGGTTGGATCGTAGGACTTATTCCTAACCTAACCACCTTATGACTTCAGAATCGTCATGCTTAATACGTGTTTGGGAATAAGATCAAACAAAAAACCATTTTCTACATTGTTATTTTTCAAATACTCCCCATACTCATGTTGTTTGCCGAAGATTCGAAATTGTTTAGCACATGAAGGAAAGTAGGTTGCCACTTAGAATCTTAAAGATCACATTCTTCTATATCATATTTTAATCACATTTTCTCCCCTTATTTTAAATAATAAAACATTTAGTACTTGAAATACCAATTGATTAAAATTTATGACAAGAAAAATTCCATGGGGAGAAAAATTATACCACGATATTCCATGAATTCATTTTCCTGATACTTCCCCGTCAACAATATAATGGGATACCAATATTTATTAAAACTTGACGTTGGAATGAAAAATTAATATGACACCACAAAATATTGAAGACGAAGTGAGATGCCTTAGTGAACAATGTATATTATTATTTGACATTATAATTTCCACAATTTAATTTCACGAAATATGTTTGGATACATAAAATTAACATTTATGAAGGTACCAACACATTAAAAAGCTTTGGATTTAAAAGCTCCCCCAAAAATTGATCCACATAAAAATAACATTTTAAGAACCACACTTTTTTAAAATTATTTGAGGAAGGGAGTGTTGAACACACAATTTTAACAGATACCACTTTTTACGGAAAGATACCACAAATTATATTGTAGGCAATTTAACATTGAAAGTTCTTTTTGAAAATTGTGTTAAACGGTTTTAAAAACCATGATAGAAGACTTCTCTTCTATTTGTAGAGTAAGTGCACTAGAGCGTACACTTCTCTATTACATTCGGGTTCGAGTTATGCACTGATGTGTACATAAGTCATCAAGAAAATTTAGAAATGACATGTTTTGAAAGCATTTGAAACTCTTGCTCGAACCTCATTTACACGCCCGTATCGTTGTTACTCAACATTTCTAGGTACGTAAATGTTATCGATTCCAAAGACCCGTCGAAAGTATTCTTTTTGGTATTTTTGAAATTTTTGATTTAAACTTTGTTTTTCTAGATTTTATATTTTCCATTTCTTTTTGTTGGTTTTATATTTTTGTATTTTCTTTTTCAAAAATATTTATAAATCAAAATAAAGAGAAAAATAAAAATATAAACACGTCGAAGTGTCCATTAGTAGAGATAGTTGTTGCTAGAGTTGAAGCAGATGAAGTTGAATCTGGTTGTTGTTGACGTTTATCGGATGCATCAGCAGTAGTAACAGCGGAAGACTTTAAAACAACTTGATTTTCTTCATTGAGATATTCGTCGAACAAAGGACCAAATAGATTTTCCAACTCTATCATATCTTCTGTAGGAACTTTTGTTGACATTGTGGTGCGAGGCTTGAACCGTTTTGTTCAAACATCATCTGACATTGAGGTTCGAGGCTTGAACCTGTAATGATCAAACATCATCTTTGACATTTAGGATCGAGGCTTGAACTGTTGTGTTCAAACATCATCTGACATTGAGGTTCGAGGCTTGATCTGTTGTAATCAAACGTCATTTGGCATTAAGGTTTGAGGCTTGATCTGATGTGATCAAACGTCATTTTGACATTAAGGTTCGAGGCTTGATCTATTGTAATCAAACATCATTTGACATTAAGGTTCGAGGCTTGATCTGATGTGACCAAACGTCATTGCAATTTCATCATTTATGAATCCACTGTGACATTGGTTTCTGAGATATCAGCTTTTTTTCAAGAACCATACTCTGAGATTTTCCTGCTTGACATTAAATGAAGTACCTACACTAAAATTAATTCTTTATTTTTGCTGAACAGTGAGTGATGTACTTGCACTTAAATCCAGAGTTTGTTTGCATTCATGAATATTATGGATATCTACATTTGAACCATGTGTGGGTTCACTGTCATCCTTGCCCGTGCAAGAGTCGAATAACTTTCCTATAGGAATCCACCTAAGACCAACAGATTTGCAATTCTACCCTAATGTTTTCCACCAAGATCATACCTAGGAATGTTTTCTCATCCACAACGAATGGTCAGTCTTATTGGGAAAAACCAATGTCATGTGACGATCTGCCTACCAGGTTTCTGAGTGATGACTCTTTGAGCTACAATTTGTTTTTTGTATTTCATACTTATGGAATTGAATCTTAGCATGTGAATTCACTTCATTCAGGAGTTTTGTAATACAAGCATCATGATTTGCATTAAAGACACACTTGTGACATGTAAAACAAGCAAAGTGTTTGGAATCTGAGAAAGAATTGGAATTCTTAGAGTGATCTGCTTTGGGCACATCCGTTATTGTTACGTAACTACTCTTAGATACAAGCAAACTCCTAGGTGTTTGATTGTTTCTCCTAGGTTTTGGTTTGCTACCATCAGCAGTGCTTTGAAATCTAGCAGAAGGTATCACATTAGTTTTTGAGTTCCTATCTCTCTCTCTCTTGTGTCTTTTTCCTAGCTTCATCTAGATAGTGATTATGAACCATGTCATTTGAACTAAATCTTGGCATGTTCTTAGAACTATTCCTAGATTCGCTAAATGCAATCATATGATAAGGTTTTTCAAAAACGGGTTTTCTTCTCCTAGGCAAATAGTGTTGAGTTACTCGTCTTGACAAATTGTTACTCACATCAACTTGGGAGGCAAACCGTGGTGTTGACATTTGAGGCCTTTCAGATTTAAACGCATTCGGTTGTCTAACAACTGATTGGTTTCTTAGTGATTGTAAAACTGGTTTCCCCAAGACTGATGTTTTAGCAAACTTAGTATCTACACTATTTCCTTTTAACTTCCTTAAGTCATTTTTTAAAGCAGCAATTGCAAAAACCTTTTCCTGAATCTGAGCTTTTAAATCAACATTATTAGCAAGCAAAGAAGTTGTCTGTTCTATAGTCTTAGATCTCGTAATTTTAATAGAATCATACAAATCTTTGTAATGCTTTTTCAAAGTCTCATTTTCCTTACGTAATTTAGCCACACTATGTTCTAATTCGATGTTCATTGTTTCAAGTACATCAATTTCCTTTTTAATCTTGGCTTTATTACTTGTTTCATTCAAAATTTGACCATGTTGCCCCGATTTTAAAGCTTGATTTTGATATTTAAGTTTGAGAGCAATACAATGTGCTTCCATTCTTGAAAAATCTTTTTGAAATTGGGCAACGGTCTTTTTGAGTAAAATATTTTCAGACTCGAGTGATTGTTTTGAGTAGTCAGTTGTCTGGTTATCAAGTGATGAATCAAGCATAGGACTTTTAACTTGACATTGTTCAGGATATTGGTCAACCCTACCTTTAAATACAAATTCAGGTTGCTTAGATATGTTGGTTGTCTTATAGCAAGATAGTACATTTCAGTAGTCCAATTGTACTCAACCCATTGTCTTCGTCATATTATTGATCCTAATATCTGCATCATCAGCATCAGGTATCATTCCCTGCTTGCTTCTGTCATCTGCACTTCTGATACTGTTCACACGCTTTTTGTGACAACCAAAGCAGCATCTACTGCTTTACCCGTATCAATCTTACTCTCTTGCGTCTGCATTTTTCTTTTATTCACCCTTCTATCATACTGTCTTTAATGACGTGTTCTTTCAGCAACAGACTTCTTGACATTACCCATGTGTTGGAGTAGTGTGTCTCGGAAGTGTTTAACCTCGATTCCAGTGTATTCAAAAAAGTACTTGTCTGTCATTTGACTGTCATAATCCAAAGTAAACTGCGAATCGATGAATGCAGAAACTATTTAATTGAAACCCAAAAAGGGTGCCATGGGATCCATCTTTCTTAAATTCATCATTGTCAAGTTGCTTTTGTAGTTGATCTACGTTTAGGAGCATTGTACTTGTAAAAGTATCAGCATCTTGACCAAAGAGTGACATGAATGCCCGTTTGAATCCATGTTCGATGTGAGTTCCTTTTAAGTCTTGTTTAGAAAGAACTTGAAGGTGTGAATGAAGAGATCAAAAATATGCCATGCATCTTTCTTTTGCTTTTGAAATCTTGTATTTGATTGCATGTACATCTTTTGTTTCATAATCCAAGCTTTCATTTGTTTTTATCTCACTAAAAAAAATACTTTAGGCTGCCCACTATCGTAGTGGGTCGCGACCTACTTATTTTGGCGTCACATCAGTTTTCTCTCTTCGGCGACCTACAGGCGACCTAATGCCACTATGGGGCGATCTTCATTTTTTTTAAACTTCAAATTTAAATTTCATTCATTAAAATTAAAAACATTACATAAAAATGAAAAAAAATATTACATAAATAGTTTCCTAGATTATTAAAAACGACTAGTTCACTCTTATAACGAGTGGATATCTTGGCTGTCTAGTATTCGCCTTCCTAAACTCTTGAAGGTTTTTCTTGAAGGATCTTGTTACGTGATGTGGTGGCTTGTTTGGAAGTTCAGAAACCGCCTTCTTTTCAGCGATCCCACTTCTAAACCGGATGCCTTATTTGATGATGTGGTCCAAATGTCTTTTTTATGGATGAATAGCAGGTCTAAGTCTCGGTTAAACTGGATTTCTTGGCTTAAAAGCCCCATGTGTATTAGTATGTAATCCTTCTAGCCTCTTGCTAGTTTTCTAATAAAAGTTTTGCCGTTCAAAAAAAAACATAATAGTGGGGACACTTTGAATTAAAATATAAAAACAATTCATTTATTCCCTCTCACAACATGGTAACATGATAGAACTTGAGAGGCTTGAACATTAGGTGATCTCATTTCTTGCCAAACGAACATTAAAGATAACAACGGTTAACGTTCACCTCTCCTAAATGCTCTAAATGCTAACATCTACTAGCATTTAAACAAAACTTAAAGTAATACGGAAAAGTTTATATTTGAATGCTAGTTGCTTTAAAACGCTTTGCGCCAAAAAGTACTTGTGGAGCCCCTTTGTTTTTTACTTCAGTTCTGTTAATTTAGAGGGCATACAAATTTTATTGCATGGTAAGAAGTTTTTGATGAAATGGGCTTTCATTAAAAGTTAAAACTAAAAGTTTTAACGGGTTATGAACAGTAACGTTGTGAAATTTAAATCCATAAATGTCGTTTTTTTAGAGTTAGCGACGAAACTTGTTACTGGTTTGCCTTCCACAACTATGTAAATAATAAGTGATCATGACTAATATATATATATATAGTTAGGATCAAATGAGAAGTTTTCTTAAAATAAGAAAGATAAGAAGTAACTATAATCGCATACCCGAGATGCACCGAATTAAATTAGATGCATCTCTATAATCTTAGATGCATTATAATGCATCATAATGTGTTTTTTAGCTTTTATTTAGATGCATATACGTATTTTAGATGCATTTCATGATTTCTCTTGTTTTTGATTCCTCTACATGTGCCAAAATTATGAAAATCAATTTGCACCATCTACATATCAAGTTAACTTTCGAAACTCAACATGGTGCATCTAAATGAATAGAAATGCATCTAATGCAAGTCGTTCATCTCAAATGTGTGGTTTTAGTCACTTTTTACCACTTCTTATTTTAATTTACTTTTCACTGGATCCCTAATATATATATATATATATATATATATATATATATATATAATATAATTAAAAACAAAAAGCAATTTCAAATTGAATAAAATTCTCAACTACCATAATTTAAAGACTTATGACTCTTTAAATTGTAATGTCGTACATAATCAAATTCTCAACTACAATATAACTAAACCAAATATAAAATTGTAATGTCGTACATAATTAAATTCTCAACTACCATAATTTAAAGACTTATGACTCTTCCCCGTCCTAGCTTGTCGTTGCATGGTTTTACGAGAGACATAACTTTTGCGCTTCGATTGTAATTTTTGTGCAGAATTGTAATCACTAATCTTTTGTATCGTAGTTGGTGGTGTAACCTGCAGTAAACAAAAAACGCTTGTATCAAACATTGAATTAAATATGAAGAATTATATATATGTAGGTTGAAAAAACACATGTATGTACCTCCTCATCAAGAACAACTTGATTCTATGGCCATGCAAAGAAACCACCTACGACATCCTTAACTGTTTTTAACCTATTATTTCCTACGTCCGGTATGCATACTGCATCTACTAACGATGAATCAATTGAAACTTTGTAGCAATCATTTGGGAGTGCTTGGTTATGCAGCATTTGTTTTCTCGTAGACTTGTATACGGTACCTAAAGCAACAATATTTGAATTCTTTAAGTGCCACAGTTTGCACTTAGATGCCTAAAAAAAGAATTCTTGCATGTATATATCAGAAATTATTTAAACAAAAGAATAACAAGACACATGTTGAAATACATACTGTCAGTAGTTCTTGTGTTAAAGACACATTTCCTTGTGATTGGGAATCTTGAGACCCGTTTCTTTGTGACTTAGGCGTTTTCTTAGGTCCGACGGTTTTAACAGGTTCCTATATGTATATATAAAACACGGTACATTAGTCATGTATGTAAAATTCAAAAATCAAAACCATTGTTTTCATTACCTTTTCTGAAGTTACAAGCCCATTAGACTTATTTTTAATTCTCGCGTCTTTATCACGTACAACAACACTTGACTGAGTTTCGTCCACTGGAGTCACCTGCATTATAAATTAAGAAATACATTGACTCATCAGTTTATATGCAATGCTTGCTATCATTAGCATCAGTGGTGTTAGCATTAGAAAATGAAATTGTTAAC